>JAJIBD010005114.1:0-179818 GCA_021461705.1 Cryptotis parvus | reverse complement strand
CTCATAAGATCCTGTTTCTCCCACATCCTGTAGTGACATCCAAGTGCTCTGAGGCTGACTTAACTGGGACTAATAGAACAGTTGCCCCGGGAACACAGATGCCTTTTGCTGCTTCATGCTAATGAATTGACCCAGCCCAGAGGGAAGCATTTCCCCTTTAAGAAGTCACATCTTCCTAGGAAGTGGCAGACCAATAAATTAAGAGCTGAAATGCTGATGTCTAAAATGGCTGTATTATATTTCAAACCCTGGGCGTCAACCTGATGATGTTCTTTTATTGACAGTCCAGGCAGGTGCTTACTCACAAAAAATCAGGCTTCCAGAAATGGTCGTGTTCAAATGTTACACCAGTCTGTTTTGGCAGTTTGGACCTTTCACAGTAGTTAAATAAATATTTTTTAACGCAAAGAAAAGAATTATTTAACATTTGTGTGCTGAAGCAGTATGTCAGCTAAATTCAGTCAGAGTGTTACAGATGAGTCCAAAAAGAAGAAACACAGAAACATGCTGATAGCAGAGAGAAAACCTGGCTCTCCCGTGTTGGGGGTGGGGGGGCAGGTGGAAGGGCTGGGAATCTCTGAGGGGACGAAGATGTTTACATAGGAATAACAAAAATCTGGGGGATCCCAATTTTTTAAAAACCATTGAAGAAAGTCATAAAAAATAGCCAGAAGCAAGTCTAAAGGAAAATTAGAAATTAGTCTAAAGGTTAGTTGTTAAAACCCACCTACACAAAGGCAAAACAATGGAAGAAAGAGAGAAACTTGTATGTACATATTGGAAATTAGCGCAGCACAAAGGTCCTTTTACTTGATGTGGTGCATTCTCTCTCTCTCTCTCTCTCACTGTCTCTATCACTCTCTCTCTCCCTCTCCTCTCTCTCTGTCTCTCTCTGTCTCTCTCTGTCTCTGTCTCTGTCTCTCTCTCTCTCTCTCTCTCTCTCTCTTCTGTCTCTCCTTCTGTCCCTCCTTCTCTCCCACAGAGTTTAAAATGACTATGGTTTCCCTATCAGAGGGGAAGGATGGAGTATTCAGTGAAGGATATTGGAATTTCTGACCAGTGAAGAAAATAAACTGAAGTTGGATAATTGTTTACAGCATCTGAAATTTTTTTCCACTTCGTGATCTTAGAAATCAGTAGCAAGAGTAAATAGCAGCTTGGCTAAAAAAAAAAAAAAACGAGCAAAGTACTTTAGAAGACAATTACTATGGAAATTAAAACAGAAACCAAAGAAAATGCTTTTAATGGATCTCCAGGTTTCTATCACTCAATTCATAGAAGTTATAAATGTATTGTTAACGCTGTTACCTAATTATTACTTTCTTTTCTCTGTAAGCATCTTTCTCCCTTTCTGCTCTTCCCCCATGCAGTTACTATGAAGTAAATTGAGTCATATGGATTTTGTTTGTTTTTTATTCTCCTCCGTCCTGAGTCATATGTTATCTGTACAAATTTCATTATGAACCTCTCAATGAAATTTTTTTTGTTTCTTGGGGCCATTCCTCACAATTCTCAGGGGTTACCCCCAGGTGAGAAGGAGGGCATCCCTATGTTATTGGGGACAATTCAGTACCAGGAATCAAAGCCACAGCTTCTGCAGGGAAAAATAAATGTAAATAATGAAATAGAGAATATTCAGGAAAATGTAGACTTAACCAATGAACCTATAAAGATAAATTCACTCTGTAATAAGAGGAAAATCCAAATGAAGGCTCTGAGAGAACTTTAGTTTTTACTTAGATGATTCCAAGACTAAGTGATCTTTCCAGAGTTGGGAAGTATGTGAAGAAGCTCACTGGCTTCATTGTCAAGAGTACACACATTTGAAAGAGCATATGCAGAAAGCTTGTGTGCCCGCCTCCAGCCTAGCAGCCAATGGAGCTTAGTCCCTTACATACTGTATAAGAGCCCTCAGGTGATGACATTATTGGGACATTAATGAACTAGTTGAACAAAGCCTTTATTTTTTTCAATAGGTGTAACAAGCTAGGCTATTGTGGCATCATTAATTAGAAATAATGTTAGTGGAAAAAGACTTGTAGAAATAAAGTATAATTTCACTAAGAAAAATTATATTGGAATTTCTGTGCACATTATAAATACAGGTAACAAAAGTTTAACAGTGGATAGTGAGCTGGTTGAATGGAATCATTCCCATTCCTAGCTGACGAGCACTCTCCTGTGTTATTTTCATCTTCCAAGCCATGAGCAGACGCTTTGGAGAATATCCATTGGTACTTCACATTGTCCTAGGTAGATAACTCCATGATTCCTGGTAGGTGACCAACCGATATTTAAAATGTAGATTCATGCACAGCATATGTGCATGAATACTTATATACCATCTACCACGTATTTTCATCTACAGGTTTTTACCAAAAGCATCATTTAAATTGAAAACAGCAAGTTGGATTCAGTCAGATTTTCAGGAGTCTGTCATCTTAGTGAATTTCATCTATTTTCATAGGTAATTGACTTCTATCAAAATTTGCTTTTAAAAATAATTGGAAATGTAGATTTTTTGACTTCAGGCTTGATTGTACTACAGCAGGAAGTCACTCTTTCAATCCAAGATTTCTGAAGTTGGTGTTTTAATCTTTCTCAAATTGACACTAATGTTAGTTAGGGACTTTCCCTTTTCAGGACAAAAATAGGATAATGACTGTATTTATGTTCACTTAATTTAATAGTAATATATATGCTGACTATGTACGGGGCCATGAAGCGGAGATGGCGACTGGGTCATGTCTGTCACGGTCACTTGTAACCCCCACACTTGGCCTCCTGGATGATCTCTGTGGTTCCTGAGATTTTCACTTTCTGCATTTTAACCCGAATATTCTTGATAAAACCCCACTGTGATAAAATGTTTGTCTTTCGCTTACTTTATGTATTTTAAATAATGGATCTAACACTGTCAAATTTACGGTTGAGAACATGACTCTCAGATTCTGTGGCCAATATGGCACCTGGGAAAAAGCAGAGAAGGAAACTTTTCATTGGATGCTGCATTACAACGTTGGTGTTGGGCGTGATAAAACATCTTGCCCAGAGGGTATGAAGCATACTCTTGATTATTTTTAATAATATTGTCAACCAATAATAAATTAGTACAGTTTGAGTTTTGAAAAAGTAGAGGGCCAGGAGATAGTACAGTATTTAGACACATGTGCGCTCTCTGGGCATCAGCCCTGGGACTGCATGATCCCCCAGGCCTGACCATGTACAGTCCTGGTGGTCCCAAGCACTGTTAGTGTGATTGAGGTTCCCTAAAACTTTAAGGACCTAATAGCGTTTCATTATTGAACCCTTGCACTGAGCCAGTGACCCAGTTGGCTAAGAATTATGGGAACATCTTAGATTTCCCGAGCATCTCTTGAGAACACTGTTATCTCCCAAATAAATAAAAATTTATAGAAAATAGACAACTTCCTTTCCCCTCTAAATAAGTGAATTAAAGGTTGAGTGGGAGAGATTATAGCAAAAGCATACTGCTGAAGGTTGTGTTGGGGCAGTGACTTAATGGGCAGAGTAAACTCAGGTTGGGTCAGAAAGTGTGACCAAATTCAAGACAGGGAGAGTATTCAAAGAGGTTTCATAGTACAAAGATTCTACTTACTCTTCTGAACAGCTTCAATACAGTTTCTAAATGAAGTGTTAACAAAAGTAGGTTTAGTTGAACTGCATATGTTTGCCACAAATCACTGTAAACTCATAATTATGAGATTAGAACCCTGAGTACTCTTTGTAGATGAAGGTAAAGTCAAAAGGACAGTAATTAGTGCATTTTTGTTTTCACAACAATATTTTATTCTGAAGGTGTCTTCAATGCTTTTGGTTTAAACAATTAAATATTTAACTATAAAAGGTTTTCTTTAGCCTCTCATATATCAATATTTCCCACTTGTTTGATGGATTAAAAATCAGGAACCCAAGGGCCAGAGCCATAGTCCAGAGGGTAGGGCATTTGCCTTGCACAAGGCCAACCTGGGTTCAATTCCCCGGCATTCCATATGGTTCTCCAAGCACCACCAAGAGTAATTTCTGAGTGAAGAGCCAGGAGTAACCCTTAGCATTGCTGAATGTGGCCCAAAAAGCAAAAGAAACAAAACAAACAAAAAATCAGAACTCAGTCCCAGTCCATTTCACATTGCTTATACAGTTTGGAGGTTACGATAAGTCAAAGAATACTGAAGTTTTCTAGAGCTGTCCTTGACAGAAATTTTAAATTAGATTTTAAATTATCTTATCACTACAGTGATTGCTTCAGAAATTAAAAAGTATTATAAGTAAATACTAGATTTGTAAAATCTAGTGTTGGTTTATTCAATGTAAGTTTTACCTATTACTATTATTATCCTTGGTGCTGCCCTATTACTAAAATATCACTGTATCACTGTCTTCCCGTTCATCATCGATTTGCTCGAGCGGGCACCAGTAACATCTCCATATGACCTGTCTCATGCAAGTAGAGCCCAAGGGCACCTGCTTGCTCCAGGAACATAAATAGCCTCAAACCATTCCATCAGGTCATGGGAATGAGGTCTATAATTGTTACTGGTATCTGGCATTTCAAATACAACACAGGTAGCTTGCCAGGCTCTGCCGTGCAGGTAGCATACTCTTGTAGTCATCTCAAAATCCAGCATTTATTGATAAACCAAGCACCATTCCTAGCTATACTATTGATCCAGCCCCCAGCTGCCATCTTAATTTTTAAATAGGCAAACATTGGCAGGGAAGGTGTTGGAACCAGGCTTCACGGAAGTCATATATGAGCTGTTAGCCGTCTGTGCAGGAGGACGGACTTCTGCAGAATGGCTCATTGCTCTTCTGAATCCTTTACATGCTTTAGCTGTGAAGCTTTTGATATAATAATGGTTTATAGCATTTCTTTTTTTGGAACTGAACTTTCTTTGTTTCAGTTTCTTCATCTGTGTGCTTGGACTAATTAAAAGTCTGAATGTATCTGAGTTACTATGAGAATTCAAAGAAAAGACTACAAGGCCCAGGGGGCTAACTCTCGGGGCATCACACCTTACCGAGCTATCACCAGGACCTGAGTTCAGTCCTTGGTGCTGCCCAGAGGGTACCAGGGAGGTGAGTGGTCATCTCTGCAACTCTGCAACTGGGGACCCCTGGTGTGGTGAGAGTATGTGATCCTTGGCAACCACAGCTACGCCTGTGTAAGCACCACAACTGCATCACTTTCAGTGAGAATTCATATTTAGCTTTGATTTTTTTAGGGGGGTGTCCACACCTGGTGATGCTCAGGGGTTACTCCTGACTCTGCCCCTCAGGAATTATTCCTGGCTGTGCTCTGGGACCATATGGGATGCTGAGGATCGAACCCAGGCTGGCCACATGCAAGGCAAATGCCCTCCCTGCTGTTCTGTCACTCTGACCCTCATCTTTATCTTGGATTCATGATGACTCTAGCTTTGGCATGGAATCACTTGCGTCTTCAGGAAGGAGCTGAAGGCGAGTGAGCGCCACAGACCCACAGGGCCACAAGGGGGGCATGCAGATGGCGTCCCGTCATCACACAGCAATGACGGTGAAAGGGAAGGAAAAGGAGTAGGTGGTGAAGGAAAGTGCAGAGTTGGGCATAGTGTTTGCTTAGTCGTGAGTATTGTGACTGTTGTATGCTGGGGTTGGACGCTGGCTCATTTGGTGGATATTTTCAGTAGCTTTGCTACTAGACACACCCATGTTTCTAAGTGACGGCTTTTCTCTTCATAACCTTCTGCCCTCCACGTCAGCTCTGGTCCCCAAAGAAAACACATTTCGTCATCCGTCACCCTGTTTTATAGATCTGTTTTCCAACAGAAACTGCAAAGCCCGTCTATTATCTTTCCTCTTTCTAATGTGACTGTGTCCCAAAAGAAGACAAAAATCTGAAAGAGGTAACACGCACAGTCAAGCTATTCATATTAAACATAAACCAGTAAGTGGCGTCAAGTTAAATTGGGGCTTGTGCAAACTTCCAAGGCTTATGTATAATGGACAGATGACATGTAATTTTCTGCAGGTTTTCATTAGGCTCTTTGTGTTGGTACTCTGCATCTTCAGATGGCTGTAGCATGCCAATTGGGGCTTCTTAAGCAATTTGCATGCTCATTTGGCTTCCAAACTGTTCCAACGCAGGACTGTTTTATCCTCCAATTTGCAGATGCAGAGCCCAAATTATAGCCTTTTGTCCATGATCTTCATTAGGTGTTTTTGTGTAGTCTGATTCCACAGCTCCAATTTCCTGCTCTCCAATATCTATTTAAATTTATAACCCCCCACCCCCGCCCCTCAGATCTATAGCACTAAAACTTGGAAGGAATTTCAGAACCTTTCACGCATTGTCACTTCATCACGTTTGCAGTATCTCTTATCATTCTTTCAGTGGATTGAGTTTCAACTCCGGGAATGCTGAGGGAGATGGTGCAGGAAGTAAGCATTTGCCTTGTACGAACCAACTCTGGTTTGATCCTGGGCACCACATAGAGTCTCCTGAACACTGTCAGGAGTCATTCCTGAGCATAGAGCCAGGAATAGCCCTTGAGCATTGCCAGGTGTGACCCAGCCTCCTCAACCGTAAATAAAAATTTGGGGGTAAAATCTATGAATGACACCAGTTAGGGAAAGTCTATAATGACACCGTCAGCCCTTGAGATGGTACTGGAGATTGTTCCTTGCTTTTTTGAGCTAGAATTTTTATTTATTTATTTATTTGTTTTTTGCTTTTTGGGGGTCACATCCGGCGACACTCAGGGGTTACTCCTGGCTCTTCGCTCAGGAATTGCTCCTGGCTGTGCTCAGGGGATCATATGGGATGCCGGGATTGAACCCAGGTCGGCTGCATGAAAGGCAAATGTCCTACCCACTGTGCTATCGCCCTGGCCCCTGAGCTAGTATTTTTAAAGGTGTCAATTTAGTTTTTTTTTTTTTTTTTTTTGCCTTTTTTTGGGTCACACCTGGCGATGCTCAGGGGTTTCTCCTGGCTCTGCACTCAGGAATTACTCCTGATGGGGCTCGGGGACCATATGGGATGCTGGGGATCGAACCCATGCTGGCACAGGCCGGCGCGTGCAGGGCAAACGCCTACCCACTGGGCTATCACTCCTGCCCGATTTAGTTATTTTCTACCTTGTGAGTTTTCTTCATTGTTCACTCTCATGCTGGTAGAGATGCATTAGATTTAAGTGTTTAAATTTGATGTGTCTTCTTGATCCAGTCATTTTGAGAACTTGGTCTGGGGTGCTATTAGAGGATATTAAGTATCTATAAACCTTAAATGTGTTTCAGCCAGGAAGATAATTTGGTAGATACCACGTGACCACAGCCGTGGTGCTTGGAGGCTGTTCAAGCTCTGTGCTTGGAGGCTGTTCTCAGAGGTAGTCAGGGGACCCCCCTAGAGCTGGGGATAGAACCTGGGCTCTGTGAGATGCGTGCCAGCCCCTTTAGTCCATCTCCCAGGCCTGCAGTTCTTAAGGATTCTCTTCTTCTCCCACCAACCAACACTTGACTGTGCCCAAAGGGAAATCGATTCAACCCAGGACAGAATTTCTGAGACTGTCTCTGTTCTGTTATTGGCTCTGCACCATCTATAGAGAGGAAACTTGGAGGGTTAAGTATTTATACCCAAAGCTGTTCAGGAACTGTTCCTGACTCTGTTCAGAAGTGGACTCCTGGGAAACATGCATGGAGCTGGGGGTAAAAGGACAGTCACATGCAAAGTAAGTGCCATAGCGCCTGGCCCCATTCCCGGCCACCTCTTAGCTGGGCTCTGAACCCTGTGTTTGACACCTGGAGAGCAGGCCTTGCTGGACCTCGGAAAGTTGCATTGGTTCATACCATTATACTCACCCTGCTAAGGATAGAAACACTAACATGGGTCAGTTATGGTCAAAGCATCAATAGTTTGTTGATTGCAGGGAGCATCTCATAGCTTTGAGTATAATTGAAGATAATTTGCAGACAGTTTGCTCCTAGATGCCAAGGACCAATTGGAAAAGTTGCTGGACTCAGAATAGTTTGGCAGTTCTCAGAGGACGCATTGTTTTAGTCGTGATGGATAAGGTGACACTCTCTTCTCAGAGATTAATATCTTCTTGTTAAGTTACAGCGTTATAAAAATGTATTATTCCCAAAGTGGGGATGAGTTTTACGAATCATTTGGTACCTATTTAACGTGTTATTCTAAAAGTGTATTTTTCTAACTAGGGTAATAATTTAATTTGTAATATGCACTTGGTCTGCCTGAAAATTTAATCAAATGTTTCTCAAATGTATTTATATTGGGGGTTTGAAAAATTTCAGCTGCATATTAAAAATCAGATGTTTTGTAGAAATTGATTCTAGAATAAGCCCAAACTGCTTTGGGGGTCCCTAAAGAGTGTGTTATGTCCCTCCAGTTGCTACTATTAATAGCTAAGACTTGAGAAACCTTAAAAAAACTTCGCCAAACTGGCCAGATTTTGAACCTTTAGAGTAAATTACCCTTTGTTTGTTTAAAGGATGTTTTATTCACACTTTGTTGATCATGTTTGAAAAGGAAATGTCTACATAATAAAAAACTTTATCTTTTTGTTGTTTGCTTTGGGGCCACTCAGCAGTGCTCAGGGCTCACTCCTAGTGGGGTTTGGGAACGATGTGGGGTTCTAGGGATCGAACCCAGGTGGGCCCATGCAAGGCAAACACCTTACCTGCTAAAACAGTCCCTAAAAATAGGCTTTACCAGGTCAGGGATAATGCCTTTTGATTTTTCTATCCTTTTCCATTTGACTCTATGCTTTAACGTCTTTTTCCTCTTCTCACCCTGCCATCTAAACATGATGATGTTTCTGTTGCTTCTGCAGCACAAGATATCATGAATCTTTTTCACCTTAGTAAAATGTAGAACTGCTCCTAATATCATAGTCAGCGAAATGATTATAAGTAGAAATATATCATGGTCTTTCCTCCATCAATAAAAAATTGCGAGCATCCTATGTTGGCCCTCCCAAAAAGGGGCAGTAATGATGAACGTTTTCCTTTTTACTTTAAAAGCAGCATTGGTAGAGCAAACAAACAGATGAATCGGATATCTGTGCTGAGATGGATAAGCCTTGAGTAACCCGATACTCTATTGTTCCAGCTATTGGAAACTGCCCACTAGAAGTCACTTGAGAAACTGAGAGATTGACTTAATTTTTTGAAGGGAAAACCTGTTGTACTTGTCTTACCCTGTTGTGCTGGGGAGATTGAACCCAGCCTTTGACATGCAGCACGTGAGCTCCAGCCTTGGAGTTCTCTCTCCGGCCCTTGAGAATGATATTTTGCAAATTATTTGATCCCTTTGATTTAATCCTATGTTTTGGTCCCATGAACTGTTTATTTGTTTATAGCTTAATTTATCAACACTTCCATGGGATTTAAGAAAGTCTTTGAAACCTTGCATCGGGTAACTAGCACCCAGCGTTGACAGCCATTCTTGTTTCAACACTTGTGCCAGTGACAATGTTGTTTGTTTCCTGTGGCATTTTCAAGTAAGTACCAAGAATCAGATCAGTTATAGACGCTTGAGCTTATAGGTTCCTCATAGAGTTTCACGTTAGCATAGTAAGATTTTTTAGGTGTGGCTGCAGTGCCAGCTGCATTGACAGGTGGCAAACAGGACACAGGCTTGTCTATACCCAGGGCCCTGCCCGTGGGCCCTGGATAGTTGATGGTCTGATATAGATAAAGACTGGACTCTCTGGGATGAACCCAGAGCCATGGCAGAGCCTGGCAAGCACCCGTGATGTGTTCGGTATGCCAAAAACATTAGCAATAGTGGACCTCGTTCTCAATGAATGGAGACGTTTCTGGCGCCCCCTCGAGCAAATCGATGAACAATAGGAAGACAAGTGACTCAACTGACATGAGGTCATTCTAAATAGGCCACCAGACATTAGTATATGGTAACGGTGGCTATTTTATGGTGCACAGTGTCAAGCCCAGACTACACAGGAGGTCCTGCCCCAGCTGCACAGTTTTAACTTAGTCTTCCTAAAATACATTAGAGCTCTTAGGCATGTTCTAAAATGTGTGTTAGAGCAGTACACAAAGAACTATCTGGCAGCTTCACCATCTCATCCCTCCCAGTTCTGGGGGTTCAACCCAAGTCTCCGGCACACAGAGCCTGTGGCCCCTTGCTGATGCTTAAGAAGAAAACCGTTACCCCTGGAGAAGGCTTTTTGTATATAGAAACAAATAAGATATTTTGTTTCATCAGTCAAATCTGAGGGATAGCCATGACTCATATCAACTAAATGGGAGAACAGTAATAGGATCCCCCATGCCCAAACCTCCACACTCAACTTTTTTATTTATCCCTAGGGTGAGTGACCAGAATACTGTAGTATTACTAAGTAAATTGTAGAAGAAAAAATGGTACGATTTCTAGTATTTGAATCATAGAAATGCAAGCATTTTAATATGTACATATGTGAATTTTAGAAATACACAAATGAGATGTAGAGAGAAGTAGGCAGATAGATATCACTGTTGGAATTCTGTCTCGTGTTCCCAAAGAAAGGTTGTAGCTCTAAGCGTTTTCTGGTGTGGGGGTTCTTGGTTTCTGCCCTCATCCTCTGCTGGGTTTGTAATTGCTCTCAGGGAAGGAATTCTGTGGCAACTGTTTTCTTGTTCTGTGAGCAAATCGCTTTTTCTCTCTTATACCTTCCACACCTTTTTTAGTTGGTGAGGGGTGAAAATTATCTTGAAAACCTTGGAGTGTGATTTCCTTCTTCCTATTGTAACATTTTTAGTCAAAGTATAAGGTACAATTTTCAGTGAAGTGAAAAAAAAAAGGGCCGCATAACCCATTATTTTCCCTATGTAAAAATATAGATTGGTCAGTCAGACTAGTATAATAGAGTTAAAACAACAACAACCATTTGTTTCCACTGAAGTCATAAAACCCCCAAACCGTGTTCTTCCTCAAATACTGAAGCACCTTTAAGGAGTTTTCCTCAAATTCCTAGCAAAATCTTGATAACCGGCCACCCTGGGGGCCAGGGTGGGGGCGCGGTGCGCTTCTCTGGGGCAGGTGTAGCTGCTAAAGCACATTTGCCTTGGAATTAGGACGAGACTTGGACAGCGGGGAGAAAGCAGACTGACTTTTCCAGAACACAGGCAGCTTGTATTCTGCAACGCCTGTCCACCGTGTCCTCTCTCCGTCCACTGTGTCCACGTCTTCTAGGCTGCTCAAAGGTCAGATACAAGGAAGGAGTTTTTCAAAGTTTCACTGTAGCAATCTGTAAATTGGATGCAGGCAGGAAGTGAAGGACTCTAAAAATGCGCGTTTGGAAATGATTGATTGTTTTGAAATGACTGCCTTAGGAAGCTTAACTTTGGGTCTGGGAAAACACCCCCTCGCAAACGACAGCAAATCATCTCTGACCTTTGGTTTTGCTTTGATTAATAAATCATTTCAAAATAATCAATAATTTCCAAACGTGCATTTTTAAAGTCCTTCACTTCATTTGTGTGGCTGGCACAGCACACGCTAAGAACTCCACGTTTCCCTGTATAATCATTTCCATAATAAAGTTTAATTTATAAATTAGATACTGCAAGAGATTAACAGTGGTGATTAAAATTAAAATTGAACAATTAGAACAAGATGCTGTAATAAAAAGTGTGAATGAAATTAACAACAGGAACTAAAAATAAAATAGAACAATTAGAGTAAGATGCTGTAATGAAGATTGACGTTTCTCTCCTTCATGTTTTTTTTTTTGTACATGACATTTTCAGATCACAGTTGACCTTTGGGTATTGATACCAGAGAAGTATTAAATATAAGAGAGCATTAAATATTTACTAACATTAAATAGAAGAGAGACTTTCTTCATAAATAGAAGTTAGACTTCTGGGTGCCGGAAAGATAGTACAAGGATTAAGTTACCTGGTTTATGTGCTGACACACAAAACCACATATTGTTCCATCCAATATCCCAGATTGTCTCCAGAGCACCAGTGGGATTGCTCCAACATCCCCTCCCAAAATAAAAGAAGTTAGACATCTGTCTTATATCACTGTATCACTGTCTTCCCATTCATTATCGATTTGCTCAAGCAGGCACCAGTAACATCTCCATATGTCCTGTCTCATGCAAGTAGAGCCCAAGGGCAGCTGCTTGATCCAGGAACATAAAGAGTCTCAAACCATTCCATTAGGTCATGGGAATGAGGTCTATAATTGTTACTGGTATTTGGCATAACAAATACGACACGAGTAGCTTGCCAGGCTCTGCCGTGTGGGTAGCATATTCTTGTAGTCATCTCTAAATCCAGCATTTATTGATGAACTGCTTGACTGAAATCGGCCACGCAAGGCGGGCTGTGATAGGCTGGTCTGCTGGGTGGAGTTCTTATATAATGCATTTTTTTTTCCCTTCAGGGCAAAGCAGTGCAATAATGTTACTGAGAGTCTAAGCAAGTCTCTGCACCTAAATTTAAAAAAATAAAAGCAGTATTTTCTAAATTCAGGATGGAATAAAAACCTTCAAGCATGTTTCTTAAAATTTATCATGATTGCCTGACCAGTGCATCTTCCATATGTCTGTGTACAGCACTTAGGGTAGCAAAGGTTAAGATCACAGATGTATATATGATAAAAGGGTTTCTGAAAGACAGTTCCAGGGGTTCTCACCAAGGAATCTTTTATTCCTTGTATTGATATGCAGCTCTCTAGCTTGGATGAAGTTGGGAATATGGTAGTCTGGGATGAGAAGAGCGTTTGGCAAGTTGAGGCATGTGGAATTCCACTATCTTCCATTACATTGACCCTCCCAAGAATGACTAACCTCACCATCTGTGAAAATTCAAATATTGACTTACACAAGAATGAGTTTGTGAGAAAAGAGAACTGTAGTAGGTACTTCTCTCGGAGTCTTTGTTCTTCCTCACAGAGGACTCAGACTTGAAAGTGAAACATGTAGGGTGGTCAAAATGAAAAAGAACTGCATGAAGTCTTAACCTGGAAGTCAAAATGAAAGTTAGTATGTTTATTTAGGATTAAAGAATTGCAATTTGGGAGATACTGTGGAAGATAGAAACAGAAAACATACCCAAGAGGGTGAAAGTTGGGAATTTGTTAGGGGAAGAAAAGAGGAAGAACAGTTAAGTGGTTAAAGCATTTGTAAAGTTTAAACTGTTAGGGCTTAGACACAGTTGATTATTAATTCTATCTTCTGGCACAACCCAAAAAAATACCTCTTGACCAGGGTGCTTATTCTGCTGGGTTCTCAAAAAGGGATCTTCAGTTGTCCTATGACCCGGTCCAGACAGAAAGAAAAGAGTTTTGCTTGCACCATGAAGAGCTCTCATTTTTTCCCATAGACATTTGAATGTCTTTAAATTACAGGAGTCAGGCATTAATGTTGTTTCCTATCACGCTTTCTGAAAGATTGGGGAGTTCTTGAGTACCAGGGGAGGAAGTCTAAGACGCTCTGGAGATAATCGCCTTCTCCAGCTTTTCCTACTTGATGTCTAAGAATTTAAGAAGATAATGCTAATCCTGCTTCTATCTTTGGGAAGCTATCTGATGATACACATGACATGATAATAATAATAACAGGATAATAAATTACTTTTCTGTAGCAATAGTGTGAGTGCATTACTCTCAACATATCAGATGTATATAATTACATTGTTATATACAGAAGATGTGTGATCAAAATGGCATAGTGGGGATAATTTTGATGAGATTTTTAGTGAAAGTAGACTGTTAATGTAATTTTTAGGTCGTAATGGGGCCAGGATGGAACTCAACACTAGAGCACATATATTGCGCGTGTATAGCCCTGGGTTCAAGTCCTGTCAGTGCCAATCAGTAAACCTCATATAATTTGTAATTATAAACCTCATATAATTTGTGGGCCAGGGATACGGCTTAGAAGTAAAGTTCCTTTTTTTGGTATCTGAGGCCATGGGTTCAATTCCTGGCATCACTGATAAAAAAAAAACAAAATCCAAATCTTTTACTTCATGGAAATTTTCAGTAGTGTCTTTCAAAGAAATCAAATAATTCTACTGTTTAAATATATTTATTGTTTCATTCTGCAATTTTAATATATTTACAATGTGAATATTATTTACTAGACATGAAGAATTATTATCACTGTTCTAAAGCGAGATGCAACCCAAAGGGAAGGAATGAGTGGCGATATTTTTCTCCTTGAATCACACTTAGGAAATTGCTGTGAAAAACAAATTCTTTTAAAAAGAAAAGCATTCACACTTTATTAAGTAACAAGGGCCCAAAATTACCATCAGAAGAATTTCAAGAATAGATGATCATGTATTTTTTTATTCTGCTTCAGAAAAATGGCCGTGCCCATGTTTGCTCAGTTACTGATGTAATTAAATATGTGATCTCTTAAGCTGACTTTAACTTATTTGCAGTCAAGGCTGTTATATTTACATGTATTACTAATAGTGACTAATATTAGGAGATGGGAGTAGGTTAATCAAGGTAAAAAGGGTCAGTTGTTTGGCAGTGGATGGAAAGAAGAGGTTAAATGTGATCATGGTGTGGTATATACAGATATTCATTATTAAGTCCATCTGAAACCTATATGATGTTGAAAATGTTTTCAAATTCATTGTTTTCAGCAATATTAAAAGTGTATGCTAAAGTATTGACTAGAAACTGAAGCAAGTACATTAAAAACCCATAGATGAGCAAATGTGGCTTCTCCACTAGAAGCTGTACTTCCACCTTTGGAGGTTTTGTAAAAGTAATTCCAGCCTCTGAGAGGTTGGTGTTTAAGATCATTGTTTGAAGAAGTCTAAAGTCAGAATCATTAACCCAGAAAAATTCTAGCTCACAGCCAGGAAAAGATGTTCTTATCTAGTCAGTGGTAACGATCTCATGTTGGTACAGGAAAATTATCTTGTATTGGTTTTGATTGGTTTCTGTTGAATGGGGAACATTTGCTTTAATGTAATTGTCAGTCATTTAATATTCAGGGAGAAACGGAACAGGATTGTACACTGAATCCATGCAACCCATCTCCCTGAATATAATAATCATTTAATATAGCCAAACAATCGCATCTAGCATCACTCACGTTAGAACAGTCCTAAAATCAAGCTGTTGATAAGCATGTTTAGAATTGCATATGCAATATTAATAGCTTCTTTTGTATTACTCAGAAATTGGAAGAAAATTTTTTTGGCTTTTTGGGTCACACCCGGTGATGCTCAGGGGTTACTCCCTGGCTCTGCACTCAGGAATTACTCCAGGTGGTGCTTTGGGGACCATATGGGATGCCTGCCTGGGATTGAACCCGGGGCCAGCACAGGCGGCTGCATGCAAGGCAAACACCCTACCCGCTGGGTTATCGCTCCGCCCAAATTGGGAAATTTTTTAATCTGACTTTCAACAATGAAACTCATATAGCAAATGTATAGTTAATATCTAGCACAGAATACATAAACTGGAAAAACTGCTTATCTCTTTATTTACTCTTGAGTAAAGCCAGTCCCCTAATTTATTTTGACCTTTGCACTCGAATTTAAAATAGATAATGAAGGAGGGTTCTCTTATGAGTTAACATGATAAGTTTGTCAAAAAATAATGAAAATAATCAAAGGCTACTGTGATAGTCCAATGGGTAGGACCTTGCCTTGCATCCAGTCAACCCAGGTTCAAACCCCGCACCCTAGATGGTCCCCCTGAGCAAGAAAGAGTCAGGAATAAGCCCTGAACACCGCTGGATGTGACCCATGTTTTTTAATGGTTTCCAAACTCAAAAGTACTGTATTATAAAATTGATTAGGCTTTAAAATAACAGTTGAAGTAAACAAATATTTGTGAGTTTGTGGACAAATAAGAAAATATTTGGGCACTAGGCAGTTATCAAGTATTCTCAGGCAGTAAGGCAGATGTTCTGTGCCACTTAGTGAAGACGTAGTTCTGTCAACAGGAGTGGATGAGTTTTGTGTGTTTTTAAAACAACTCTTCTTTTTTGTATGGCGTAGAATGGAAATTGAAATTAATTACCTAAAACAGCATGTTTATTTTTTTATTAACCTTAGTTTACAAAAAATTTAATTCAAGGTGCAGGGGTGTTTGATGTTTTGGAGATTTTGGAGATTTGGGCTTGAGTCTCAGTTGGCTGCATTATCAAATGGATCCCAGGCGTATGCTTAGCAGCTAAAATGAGAATTTAGGTATCTGGCACATGAGCAATTAGTTCATTTCCCCACTTCAATCAGTCATTTTTGGCCCATCTCAGTGATTATATATGAGATATAACTTTATACAATGAAATTATCTTGAGTTTGTTTTTAACTGGCTCCTTGTGACAAGATTAATCCTTTATCTAGTGGCAGAGTGAAAATCATCAGTAGTTATCAGAAGATTAGATAGACGACTTGTTTATTGCTGTCTAATGGAGCTTGTTACTGGAGTATTTTTCCTTGTTTTAGAAACGATAGGGGAGGGAAAATCTAGTTCTTGATCACTATCTTCTGTGATCCAGAGATCCATCAGTGCAAACTAGGTGTCACATTTGAGTTTCATGAAATGCCAGCCAGGTCATGCTATCTTTCAAATCATTTGTTCATTTATATTATGCAACGCTTATGTAACAGTTCAGAAATATTACAGGCTCTTCCTGGATTTACTATGAGGTTTCTTATTAATTATCCTTTTACAAGTTGAAAATGCATTTAATAAAAAATAAGAAAATGCATTTAATAAACCCAATTTACCAAATGTCCTAATGTAAACTTGTCTTCCTGAAATGTGCTCAAGATACTTATATTAGTCAGTGGTGTGGATACACCATCTAACACAAACCCTGTTTTATAATAAAGTGTTGAGTGACTTGTGTAGTTTATTGAATACCATACCGAAAATGAAAATCTGATGTTGTTTATTCTAAATACTACATAGTGGTCTCCTGTATTAGAGGTACCTTGGCCGTTTAAATGAGATATTTTCCCCTGCTTTATTCTTTTCTGTTGTGGTAAGGGAGGAAGGAAGGGAAGATTTAACTGCTAAAAATACAAATTGCCAAGTAAAAGTAAAGTCTTTGTTTGGGTGTTAAAACTTACATATTTGTGCTGTCCAGATGAGACTTATTTAGAAACAGGAATTTGTCTTTAGTATAATCTTTGCCAGGCTGTTGAGTCATTTCTAATTTTAATGTTATAGAATGTCTTGGGGCATCTTCTAAACAGTCAAAACAGGTTTTCCTGAGTGTGGTTTGAGTTTTCTAATCTGCAGAAAGGTACTTGATTCTCAAAACTGGTGCCTAAAATTCAAAGACAGTTGTTAATGAGGTACTTTTTGTTTGGAAGCGGCTGTGGGGGAGCAGGCATGTTACTCTCTGAAGTTTTCTTTTCAGCTAAGTTTCCTTATCCCTTGTCAAGTCAATACAATACTGTCTCCAGAGAAATCCAAGATAATTGGTGATCTTCACATGGGAAACTGAAACCAAAAAAGTTTATTTCATAGATTTTTAAAACTGATTACATCTAATCAGTGAAAATGTGCGAGGGGCCTAATTAGAGCATTTCTCTTTTAAATCCAGTGTTACACATATGACTGTCTTTAATATTACAGATGTTGTTTTTCATTTTGTGGTTCACTTCACTTGAATCACTTGTCTTCCCGTTGATCATCAATTTGCTCGAGTGGGCACCAGTAATATCTCCATACATCCTGTCACATGCTAGTGTAACCCAAGGGTATCAGCTTGCTCCAGGAACATGAAGAGCCTCAAATCATTCCTTCAGGTCATGGGAATGAGGTCTATAATGGTTACTGGATTTTGACATATCAAATACAACACAGGTAGCTTGTCAGGCTCTTCCGTGTGGGTGGGATACTAGTAGGCTCTCATTTTGTGCATTTATTGATGAGGCGGGAAGAGATGGGCTTTTCTGCCGGGTGGAGCTCTGACAAGCTCTGGAGTCCAGATGTTGAGAATGGCGGTCCTCATGGTGTGGGGGTTCCTCTGGCTTCTTGCGAGGCTCTGCTGGGTTGGTGGGCCAGGGCACGACCCGCCTTCCCTCCTGGGGCCCTCATGGTCAGCTGCACACAGGGAGGGCTGATAGCAGCTCTGACCCGTATATCTGAGAATTTTGTGGTCATAACTTTCATATATTTGTGGTTTTAACCGTCATATGAATTATATTCTATTCATTTCTAATTGAATGCTGAACACAAAACTAGGTTTTGTGTTAAGACCTAGATGCAGCTTAATGCCTTGATAGGTTGGTTTTTTGTTTTTTTTTTTTTTTTTTTTGCTTTTTAGGTCATACCCAGTGATACTGCTGCAGGTTACAATTGACTCTGCACTCGGAATTAGTCCTGGTAGGTGCTTGGGGGAGGGGAACATACAGGATGCAGGGGATCAAACCCAGGTTGACCACATGCAAGGCAAATGCTCTAGCCACTGTACTATCCCTCTGGCTCCCTAGAGTTTTTAATGGTGAAACTTGATAGATAGATAGATAGATAGATAGATAGATAGATAGATAGATAGATAGATAGATAGATAGATAGATGATAGATAGATAGATAGATAGATAGATAGATGATAGATAGATAGATAGATAGATAGATAGATAGATAGATAGATAGATAGATAGATAGATAGATAGATAGATAGATAGATAGATGATAGATAGATTATTGTTTTTGTTGTTGTTTGGGGGCCGCGTCTGACTGATTGTGCTCAGGACTTATGAATTACTTCTGGCAGCACTTGGCAGAACCATATAGGGATCGAGGCGTGATCTAGTGACGATACTCGAGCCTAGCAAGGCAGAAACCCTATCCCCTACCCCCTAAACTACCACTCTGGCCCCTATAAGGGTATATTTAATAATTTATGAAGCATTTAGTACCTTAAGAGCTTGGAACACAAAACTTATATAAGAGACACTCCCCATAAAAGATCATTTCTCTGGCTAAGCAAACCCAAAATTTTGCTATCTTGAAATTTGTTACATCCAACTTCTGTAGAATTGTAATTTGCTGATAATCAGCTGTCTGAGTGGACCTCATGAATCTTATGCTGGGTACTGTGAAAAGAGCTAAAATTACCATGAACCTGCAGGAACTAAAATATCCGAGATGGCTTAAAAAATACTACATAGACTGGATGAGTCAGCTCTGCCATGGGGGAATTTCGGTGACTGGCAATGAGAGCACAGGGCCCCACGCCCTTGCGAGTCTGTCTCGCCCAGACTCAGCTGAGCAGGCAGGCATCTTGCAGGTAAAGGAAGATGGAAGGATGGTCTGTTCTTTTCACTAGTCCGTCACCTCTGGCTATGGAGTCAGTACTTGCTTTAAAGCGTCTTCTCTCAGGATTCCTGAGTCAATAGCACTTTGGCATTCTCAGATCTCCAGAGTCGAATATTCCTGTTTCAGTCTCTCCAAGTCTCATCCCCTTAGAATTCCTTCTCTATATGCTAGACTGAAAATGGAATTGATGTGGTTTTCTTATAAGGCAGATGAATCTCCCCTTTTATGTTTGATTTTTAATCCTTAGGGTCATCTGATAGATTGGGTGTTGTTATAACTTTGTGGAGGTATAATGGAAACAAGAGTTAAAGTTACAAGGTTCACACCCCCACCCCAAGTAGCTAGCAAATGGAATTTGTAGAAATGAAAATAGAAATTCTAAATTGTAGAAATGGAAAAAATAAAGATAGAAATGGAATTTGTCATATAAAATTTTTTTTTCAGAGTTGAAATTGGTGTCTTTGAGAATGAATTTCCTCGGTCTGTTTTTCCTACAGGAACCTGGGGGTCTCTAGAGTTACATAAATATTGATGGATTTGACAGTACTTATACTTGCAGGTAGAGACAGAAAGAAGTTTCTGGAAACATTTTTGTTTCCTTTTTTTATATCAATCAAACGCCCTGAAAAATACTTGATGGGCCTTTTGCTCCTTCTTTTGGCTCCTTCTTTTGGGTAGGGACTCCTCAGGTGAGAACCTCTCTCTTTTTTTTTTTTTTTTTGGGTCACACCCGGCAATGCTCAGGGGTTTCTCCTGGCTCTGCACTCAGGAATTACTCCTGGCAGTGCTTGGCGGACCATATGGGATGCCGAGGATCGAACCGGGCTGGCAAGGCCGGCCGCATGCAAGGCAAATGCCCTACCGCTGGGCTATCGCTCCGGCCCCCAGAGAACCTCTCTCTTTGGTGAGAGATTTAGGTTCTCTTGTATGGTCTAAGTTCTGACCAAAGCTAGAGTTCTTTCATTATATTGGATTGCTGTGGAAGAGGTTTTGTACTATTAAAAGACTTTTTTGGAACTGCGCGGACTTGTGAGTCTTCATCTGTTCCCCGGTGTCCTCGGAGGTAGAAGAGAACTTCTGTCCTGACATTGCTGGGGACCCCATTGGCATCCCTGGCAATAGAGAAACAGATTTATAAAGAAAGTGAATGGTAATGTTAAGTGTCAGGGACCACCAGTCAACAGGGTGAGCCTGGCAAGCTACCCGGGTTGTATTTGATATGCCAAATACCAGTAACAATTATAGACCTCATTCCGAATGGATTGAGGCTCTTTATGTTCCTGGAGCAAGCAGATGCCTTGGGCTCTACTGGCATGAGACAGGACATATGGAGATGTTACTGGGGCCCGCTCGAGCAAATCGATGATGAACGGGAAGACAGTGACAGTGACAGTGCGTTTGATTGATATAAGCTGTATATGTTTATTATTTCAGTGTACTTAAATTATTCAGAAGAATTCCAGTGGTTCAGTTCTCTTTTCCTTTGACTTTTTTATTTATTATAAAATGTTTGCCTTAGCAAGTCTCTACCAGTGGAGAGCTCTGACTGGATTCTTTGCTCTGGGAATCCTAGTTAAGAGTGTATGACTCTTAGTTTTCAACCTCCTATTTTTTTTTTTTTTTCTTTTTTTGGGCCACACCCGGCAATGCTCAGGGGTTACTCCTGGCTCTGCACTCAGGAATCACTCCTGGCGGTGCTCAGGGGACCATTGGGATGCCGGGATCGAACCCAGGCCGGGCTGAGGCCGGCGTGCAAAGGCAAACGCCCTACCCGCTGGGCTATCGCTCCGGCCCCCAACCTCCTATTTTTGTTCGTAAGTTGAATCTTCAAGACTTCCTAATTGATAGATTATTATTATAGAGTGAGCCTTATCACATATTTTGATATAATTAAAATTATATAAGTTATATAATGTGATTGTAATGCTGAGTAAAAATTTTGATATCTCAAGTCTTTCATTATTTATTTATTTTGCTTTCTTGGGTGACACCTGGCAATGCTCAGGACTTACTCCTGGCTCTGCACTCAGAAATTACTCCTGGCAGTGCTCAGGGAACTATGTGGGTTGCCAGGGATCGAACCCAGGTCGGCCATGTGCAAGGCAAATGCCCTACCCGCTGGACTATCGCTCTGGCCCCCTCAAGTGTATTTTAAAATTGAGATGGAATTTTTATAACTGTGAAAGACAAGATATATTTGTAGATCTTATGTAGTTACATTTTTTTATAGTCTTTCAGTTAGTTTGTTACACAATTTTTATAAAGAAATCTATTTGGATCAATCAATATCTGTTTGTTCATATTGTTGAGTGACTTTTTTAGAAGTGACTTTGTTCTCCTAGAGATAAAACTTAAGTCAGAGTTTCAACCTTTATACTATTGACATTTAGGGACAAATAAGTTTTTATGGGTGATATGTGTGTGGGGGGGTGGATTTGGGGGGCCACAGGAGGTTGTTCTATATTTAGTACTATTCTTAATACTTAGTACTTAGTACTGTCTTTCACCTCTGCCTACCAATAGCACCACCTTAATTGTGACAATGAGTTTTCCAAAGACCCATGAGCCTCTGCCCTTCGAGGTGCATCAAGTATGACTGCAGTGCTCGGCTGCATCAGCAGGTGGCAGACAGGAGACAGGCTTGTCTACATCCAGGGCTCTGCCCCGTGGACCCTGGATGGTTGATGGTCTGACATAGAAAAAGACTGGGCCCCTAGGGTGAACCCAGAGCCACGACAGAGCCTGGCAAGCTACCCATGGTGTATTCATTATACCAAAAATAATAACAATAATGGACCTCATTCCCAACAAATGGAGACGTTACTGGTACCCATTCAAGCAAATCGATGAATAACTGGAAGAGAAGTGATACAAAGTGATACATGGGGTTCAGTCAACAGGATGGATTATAATCCAGGTGGGTTAACAAGCTGAAAACCACTTCAGAGCTGAGTGTTGTGGGCAAGACAAATGCCAGAATAGAGCCACCCTGAACTTAACTCAATATTCTATATGTTGAGAAAGCAAACACTGAATTGCCTTCATTTGACCAGGGTAGTTTAGTGTTAGTTGTTTGTGTGCCATTGTTGTTCCTCCTTAGAAAAAGCCATGCCTGGGGCTGGAGCCATAGCACAATGGGTAGGGCATTTGCTGTGCATGCAACCAACCCAGGTTCGATCCACTTTGAGGCATCCCATACCTCCCTGAGCACCGATATGAGTAATTCCTGAATACAGAGCCAGGAGTAACCCCTGAGCATTGCTGGGTGTGAACCAAAAAGCCAAAAAGAGAAATAAAAAGAAAGAGCCATCCCTATGAAACTCATTTTGGCTAATCTGAAGAGGTTATCTCTGCTCCAATGTTTTAAAATTCTTGCTGCTTAGAATTATATAATTTTATATATAAGCAGATACAATAAGGAATGTTATAGGCAGACCAGCCTATCACAGCCCCGGATCGCCGCGTCTGCTTGGGGCTGCGCGGTTCATCAATAAATGCTGGATTTAGAGTATGCTACCCGCACGGCAGAGCCTGGCAAGCTACCCGTGTCGTATTTGATATGCCAAATACCAGTAACAATTATAGACCTCATTCCCATGACCTGATGGAATGGTTTGAGGCTCTTTATGTTCCTGGAGCAAACAGGTGCCCTTGGGCTCTACTTGCATGAGACAGGACATATGGAGACGTTACTGGTGCCCGCTCGAGCCAATGGATGATGAACGGGAAGACAGTGATACAGTGATACAATAAGGAATCCACACGCTGTCTTTTGATGTCTTTTGAGTATGTGAGTGTGTGTGATCACAACTCTGTTCTATCTTTTATTTTAACCCATTTGTTAAAAAACTGTTTTGCTCATGTAAACATTCCATGGTTATTATATTCCTTGATAGAACTTTAATCTTTTCAACTCAGTGTAATGCCTCCCTTTCCTCAAGGGCAAGGTATTGATCGCATTGCTTTCTCATCCTCTATTTTAGGACTTATTTCTTTGTAGGCACCATAGAGAGTTATTCCTGTGGGTCAGGAAAGGGTTAGTGATGGAAGATTCCTGGTCATCTTCCCCAGATTACTTAGCACAGCATGTTGTGATAGCGGCAGCCCTGCACAACGCCATCCAACATGTTAGCGTTGAAAATTAAATAAGTTTCCCATCATCGTTGGCACTAAAATGCGTATAGACTGACCTACACACCCTGGTGTGATGTGTTGCATTCAGCAGTAGAGGCAGATCAGCAGAGTGTCGGCTGATAAATCAGGAAACTGAGGTCCTGAGAGGTGGGGTACAGTTTCTTTCCTTCCTTCTTCCCCCCCACTCCACCACTCTTGGCAAGGCTTTTGCGTACTGTTGCAGGATGCATTCTGACCCTCTTGCTATTAGCTGGGTAAGCGCCGCACACTCATCCCCTGCCGAGAGCACTCGGGGTAGTCAAGTGCTCCTGGTTGCAGTTGATCCTCACTCAGGATCTCAGCTCCACCTCGGTCTTCTGCACTCACTGTTACTGCCCTGCGGTTCCGCTCATAGGGAGCTTCTGGTTCTGCCCATCTCATCCCATGCATGGCAAAAGAAACCAAGACAGATAACGGCTATGTAACAATGGATGCGATGCCACCTTTAGGGTGGTCTTAGAGAGGAAGGAGAGGGTAAATGCCACACCCCACATGGCTCCATCTTGCGCAGGTGGTGTGAGAGCTGCGCCCTGGCCTTCTGCATCCCAGCAGTAGCTCCATTGTTTTAGACATTTAGTATAAATCCAACCTGTCTGATATTTTCCAGATTCTTGCTCTGTCTTTTCCCCAACTTTTGATCCACCCTCTAGGTAAAATTTGCATCTTCTTTCTCCTCCAAATCCTTCCCGTAGCTACTTGATCCCCATGAGCACCTTTGATGAGGGCCTAGGGCCTCTTCATCTCTGCCACCATATTTTCAGTCCCACTGATATTAGGGGTAAGTGGCAGCTCTCTCTCTAGCCCTAGACTCGAATATGTTCAGTACCTGAGAAATGCGGATCTAACTATAAGGCATCAAACCCGGACTTCCTGAAACTTAACCCAGGAATGAAAGCAGGCTCTTATCTGAAGCGGGAAGACAAGTGTTTGATAACCATCAGCATATGGTGTTTGACTTAGCCCTTCAACAATCCCTTTCTGTCTCTTCACTGCACTGCTTTCTGGTGTAGGTATTTACACTAGCCTTTACTTTAGGTGTTAGGTTACAGGAAAATCTCCAAAAATCTCTACCTTGCTGTGAAGGGCTTTTAGCTGCAGGAATTTTTAAATAGTTGATCAGAGGCTTGATGAAAGAAGCCTGGCTGAGCACATTGTTTGTGCAATTCTGGAGTCTAGTGAGATCATCCGATTTTATTTAATGCTGCCTGACTTGTAAAGTGATGCTTCTTTAGGCAGGTGTTATCAAAGAGTCAGGAAACAAGCACCAAAAACCTGGGGCCACATAGATCTTAAGCTTCTTTCGCTTTCCCCTCCTATTCTTTCATGCTAAGAGGAGCCAGAGATTCAAGCAGGTTGAATTGTGGGTAAATAGTTTGGGGGAGGTGGTGAAGAAAGGCAGGTGTAACAGCTTCGTCCTTCTTCCACTTTAGAAAATGACTCCCCTGGGTGATAATCCAAAAGCCCACAGGTATCTCAGTTGGAATTTATCTAGGCTTGTTCCACGCCTTTGTCAATAATTACGTTTTCTATGTTCTGTTATTATTGTTATTCTTTTTCATGCCACGCATTCTTTAATACTTCCCATAAATATTTATTGAGAGCTGGTGTGTGTGGGAGAGGCCAGGAAGAAAGGGAAGGCGGATCTCACGTGGACAGGAAAGTAACTCATCGTGTTTGCTTTTACAACGTGCGGGAAATCTGTTTTCCATGCCCAGTGGCTGTATGGCATTTTGACTAGTGACAAACCCTTTATATACATCATTTCCCTTATATCTCCCCATCCACGATGACATTAGGCACAGTAAGAGATGAACAACAGTCAGATCTTGGGGTAATCACAGCAATTTACTAGAAGAAGAGTTCATGTGAATGTGGCCCCTTCTAGTAGATCTTATTGTTTGTAGCTGGTATTTAAGGACCAAGGTGGAGTGTGTGTAACTCAAACTGCTGAAAGGGAAACTATGGATTAGAGTTAAGTGCTCTGTGTAAAGAATAAGAATTGGAAATCATTGATCATTACACTGAAGTTTATAGATGTTGTTTGGTTGATTTGGAGGGTGGAGATGTTGGGGCACACTTTGGCTTATTCCTGGCTTATGTGCTGTAGGATCGCACCTGCTGTAGTGGGGGAAGACGGGAGGATTGTGGTTCTGGGGATCTAACCTGGGCCTTGGCTGCATGTACAGCACAAGTGATGAAATCCTCTAGTACCTCTCTAACCCTTTTTAATTCTTACCGTTTTTATGAATGCTTAGAGTGCTTCCATCAAACATGTTCTCTTCATTGTTTACCATTGTCACTTTAAAGTTGACTTCATATAGATCAAGTTAGGCTCCTAAAGAGCTGCTTGGATTTTTTCCCTTACCTTTAGAAAAAGAAGCATTTTAAAACTCAATGTTGCATCTCTATAACATACTTTCCAGGTAAAGGCAAGAATAATCATCACTATTTGGGGGTGCGAGGGGTGTCTGCTAAACTTGCTCTTTCCTCATCAATGTTTAATATTGCCAAGAAAACGTACAGAGTCTTTACTGTTGTCTCCTTGAGAATGATTTTCTCCTGGTTTTCTTGTTTCCTCTGTTTTTCATTCTGATAGAAAAGGCAGTATGGGATAAAGAAGCTTTGGTACATCTACACAATGGAATACTATCAGCTGTTAGGAAAAAAAGTTATAAAATTTGCCTATAAATGGATGGACATGGAGAAGATTATGTTGAGTGAAATTAGCCAGAACAGAGAGAGACAGATACAGAATGACTGCATTTATTTGCTTAACATAAATATATATGTACATATTATGATACCAATATCCAAGGTCAAGTGAAACATATATCAGGAGGTCTTGTCAAAGGTGGAAATTATCACAAACGTGTGGGAGTCAGAGGCTAGGTAAGACAGAAAATGGAACAGTGTGCTAACAATTGTCGGGGGTACTAATACCAACCTAGAACTGAGCATTAAATAGAGGCAAAAGATACACATGACAACCTTTTAATGTATGTTCTGTAATCCATAGTCTGGGGGAAGTAAAAGAGAAAGAGAGAGAAATGGAAAGAAATAAAGAACCTGCCATGGAGGAGGGCTGGGGGAGGGGAGGGAACCGGGACGTTGGTGGTGGGAGATGGGCACTGGTGGAGGGATGGGTGCTGGAACACTGTATGACCAAAACTCAAATATGAACTTTTTAATTGTATATCTTTGTATTTGTAAAAATAAAAAATTTAAAAAAGAAGTGCTGGTGGGAGGGGGTGGTTAGAGAGATCAAACTAGGGCCTGAAGAGTAGTAGAACAATGGGTGAGGCTTTTGCCTTGCATGCAGCTGACCTGAGTTATATCCTTGGATTCCCTCAGGGTCTCCTGACCATGGCCAGGAATAATTTCTGGGTACAGAGCCAGGGACCAGGTATGGACCCCCCTCCCTCCCCCAAAAAAAAAAGACCAAAAAAAAAAGGCAGTTTGGACAATTCTTGTTGTTGCATCTGAGGTATGTTTGAGAAGAGTTTTCTTTAAGCTTATCTGCCACTGCTTATCAGGTAGAAACTGAAAATGGAACCTTGTCTGTTTTTCAGTATTAAAACCCTGGAGGAAAAGAAATAAACTTGGCTTACACTAAAAGTGATCATTTAACAGAAAGCAGTGTGAACAGTGAGTGAAGAGTAACGCTGCTTGAAAGTTATCGAAGATTCTTCCCATCAACATAATACCCTCCGAATTTCTATTATTTGCAAAGCAATTTTCTTTTATGCCAGAAGTTCTAGTAATAAAACCAATGGTATGAGATTGTAAATAGACAGGAAAGGCAGATAAGTTAATATTACGTATTTGAAAGGAAATAAACCAAAGGACATAATGTAAATATCCTCTCTCCTTATCAAAAGTAGAATACTTCATATTCCTTCCTGAGTAGTTGATAAATATGCTAAAAATAGAACTGCAAAATTCTAACACTATGTATTCTTTGAAGCCACTTTGCTTAGAGTTATTTAAACTCTTAATTCCACATTAGGGTTTTTTTTTAATTTTTTATTTTTACAATTACAAAGATATACAATTAAAAGTTTATATTTTGGTTTTGGTCATACAGTGTTCCAGCACCCATCCCGCCACCAGTGCCCATCTCCCACCACCAACGTCCCCGGTTCCCTCCCCCCCCCTCTCCCAGCCCGCCTCCATGGCAGGTTCTTTATTTCTTTCCCTTTCTCTCTCTTTCTCTTTTCCTTCCCTCCAGACTATGGATTACAGAACATACATTAAAGGGTTGTCATGTGTATCTTTTTGCCTCTATTTAATGCTCAGTTCTAGGTTGGCATTAGTACCCTCGACAATTGTTAGCACACTGTTCCATTTTCTGTCTTACCTAGCCTCTGACTCCCACACGTTTGTGATACTTTCCACCTTTGACAAGACCTCCCTGTCATATTTTTCACTTGACCTTGGATATTGGTATCATAATATGCACATATATATTTATGTTATGCAGATAAATGCAGTCATTCTGTATCTGTCTCTCTCCTTCTGGCTAATTTTGCTCAACATAATCTTCTCCATGTCCATCTGTCGGGAGCCCCGCTGGGGTCCCCGACAGTGCTGGGAAGCAAGTTCCCTTCTACCTCTGAAGCCGGCGAGGAATGGATGAAAACTCAGGAATCCGATGCAGTTTTAAAAAGGCTTTAATTATCACAGGTTCAGGCATACAAATCAGCAAAAGGAAAAGCCCGGTGCTTAGGGTGCTTAGGATTCCAGGCTAGAACCCCAGCCACGGGTAGGCCAAGATGGTGGCCACCATGTGTAAAGGCCCTGTAAAAGGAGAAGACAAGACTCCCAAGAAGGGTGAGCGCTCACAGAGAGCCCAAAAAAAGAAGCCCGGGAGAGAAGAAAAAGGCTAGTTTTATACCCCAGCAACTCAGACCTTCCTCCCACTGTTATGGAAAGCAGGGAGGGTCAAATGCCCTTAGGTAATTCCTCCCTGCACCTCACCTAGGCCCTTTTGTATGCTAATGTTTTGAGCCAAGATCTGCCTGGAAATGCCTTTATAGGGTAAAGAAGGGGGTTTCTGAGATGGCATGTCCCTGTACCAAAGACTAATACTAATGCCAGTTAAATATTTCTCCAAGCCTTCACAAGTCTCTTCTACTTCATTGTAGTTTTGTATTTTAGTTGCCTTTGAGTATATCAGGGAGCCATGCTTGTTTGCTTGGAAGCAAACAGCATTTCTCTATGGTCTAATTACTTAGGGGTCCAGCGTGGCCAGGCTAATATGCTGGTAAGATCTAGCTAGTCCCATGATGATTGTGGTAGCTTGGGAGAATATTTATACCAGCTAGTACAGCATACATGTTCAGATAAACTGCCACATCTAGACTACCCCCTTATCTACGGAGTGATTTGCAGGCGGCAATTCAGAACAGATGCAGTGGCCCTTAGGAGTCCTGCAACATCCATCCATTTATAGGCAAATTTTATAACTTCATTTTTCCTAACAGCTGCATAGTATTCCATTGTGTAGATGTACCAAAGCTTCTTTATCCAGTCATCGATTTTTGGGCACTCTGGTGGCTTCCAGATTCTGGCTATTGTGAATAATGCTGCTATGAACATAAAAGTAGGGATGGTGTTTCCGCTGTGTGTTTTTGGTTTCCCAGAGTAGATTCCCAGGAGTGGTATGGCTGGGTCAAATGGGAGTTCAATTTCTAGTCTTTGGAGGAATGTCCATATTGTTTTCCAGAAAGGCTGTACCAGCCGGCATTCCCACCAACAATGGATGAGTGTCCCCTTTTCTCCACATCCACGCTAGCACTTGTTGTTCTTGCTCTTTTGAATATGTGCCAGTCTCTCCACATTAGGTTTTTATTTATATCTTCCACCAAACTCTAGGTGGCTTTTTAACTATCTGTTCATAAGTGTGAACTTAAAGTTTATGAAGTTAACAGAAGTGTATGGTATATACTAAATTCCCATGTCAGTTAGCTTTGATGGAGTTAGTTCCTATATTTTCTTTTTTTTTCCCTTTGTCACTGATGTCTTATGTGACTTGCTTTAAAGCCTTCAGAAATGAAACAATGAATTTTTTTCATCTTCCTCCTTCCACTTAATTATCTTTCTTATACTGTAGTCCCTCATACCCATGGATTCAGTTACCCTTGGTCAAACCAGAGTTTGGAAAAAATACAAACAATAAGAGGGAAGGGAGGAGAGAGACAAAAAGAGGGGGAGAGAAAGAAGAGAGGAGAGAAAGTGATTGCATTCATATAACTTTCATTATAGTATATGACTAGGCTTGTTTTTATTATTCTCTTACTGTACCTACTTTATGGAATAATAAAACAGAACCTCATGTAAAATGTGAGCAGAAGCTGGATTATGTAAAAGAATTAGACTGTTTAGATTCCAGATGCTTCTTTTAGAATAATGTTTATGAAATCATAATCAATTTACTTATCAAACAAAACTTTCTGTACTTTAAGAAACGGATTAGCATGTATAGACATGTAGAAAAGGGAGAGCTGTAAACCCCAGAAGACCAATCAGATTCCAAGTTTACAGCTTTTTTCTTCTTTCCTTTCTTTTTTTGCCCTCTCTCCTTACAAACTTACATGCGTACATTTGGGGTATTACATTTTCTTTTCTCTTTATTCAGATATTTTGTCTCTAGCTCTGATAGATCAAAGTAAGGGCCTAGGGCTCTTACACATTCAAGCTATTTTCTTCCCTGATCCCTAGTTTGTATTAATCTATCAAATATTAAATATTTATCAAGCTTCTAGATATAAATGTACTGGTTTATGCCAATTGAACTAATTAAAGTGCATATCTTTAAGAGAGTGAGAGGAAGTGTAGCTTGTGCAATTAGATTAATAAAAGGCAAATGAGCCTGATGAGTTATTATGGGAACAGAATTATCACATTGTAAATGTGGCACTGTTTTATGTTGGCCATGTTTAAGACATCTCTGGCCAGTAAACAAAATGTTGGCCACATATGCAGTTAAGAAATTTCTAGGATCCACATTGTAAAAAAAAAAAAAAAAAAACACTGAAAAGTGGAGCCGGGTACAGAGGGTAGAACTCTTTTTTTTTTTTTTTTTTTTAATTTTTTGGGTCACATCTGGTGATGCTCAGGGGTTACTCCCTGCCTCTGCACTCAGGAATTACTCCTGGCGATGCTCAGGAAACCATATGGGATGCCGGGATCAAACCCGGGTTCGGCCGCATGCAAGGCAAACACCCTACCTGCTGGACTATCGCTTCAAAATCTTGCCTTATATGGGTCCTTCCCAGGTTTGATCCATGGTACTGCACTTGGTCCCCCAGGCTTCCATGAATGGATCCTGAGCACAGAGCCTGGAGAAACGCCTCAACACTACCAGGTGTGGCTCCAAACCAAAAAAATAAAGGAAAAAGGAGGGTGCCAGATGTTGCTCCAGCAATTAGGACACATGCTGATAAGATACATATTGTGGGTTCAGTTTCAGCACCACTGTCCCTGGAGTTCCACCAGGTATGGTCCTTGGAGACCCCCACCTTTACCAGGGTGCCCACATATCCCTGGTTCTGCCAGGCCAGAGCAGCCTTGCCTTCACAGGCTGTTGGATTGAACTACAGGCCCAGTGGGTGGGCTAATCACTTGAGCTCATGGGTACTATTAATGATCCTCGGAGTAAAAAGGGTAGGAGATAGCTCAAGTGGTAGAGCACATGCCTAGCACGCATGAGATCCCAATTCCCACCCCCTCTAGCTCAGAAAATCCATCCTTGAACTGCCAAATTGATGTTGGGGGGTCCCCAGTTATCACCAGGCTGGAGCACTAAATTACTGAGCCCAAGAGAGTTTGGGAATGGCCTTGATCTCCCTCCTCTCAGAACTGCTGGGGATGGTAGCAAAGAAACAAAAAGCTGAAAAGAGACCATTGAGATTCGCTTGAATTGTTTACTTAATGCAGCTCAAAGGTTATTACAGCATACAGAATTTATTGAGGTTTCATACAATAATCTTTCATGCTAAGTCTTGAAATCTCACTTGGGACACCAAGCTTTGATACCCAGAGTTCACGAAATTGGCAATCAAAAGTAGTTTTGCTTTTCCACTCTTTGAAATGTGCTTGCAGCCTTGTTTTCAGTAAGAAGATGGAGTAATTGTTTTTCCAAGTTTTTTTAATTACAATGAAATCAGGTAAAAACAATTCCATTCCTCGGTTGAGCTAGCTGGATTTCGGATTTCTAGGAATCACAAACTTTATGTGGCAATTGCTCTGTTTTGTTAGATGGTGCTGGTACAGGGCGCTCATCTGTGTAACCATTTGTTAAACTATGTCAGGGAGCAGAGGGTGGGGTTTGGGGACTCTCAGACCAACAACAGAAAAGATAAAGAGCCGGAGAAACATGTGGGACTAGGCACGTGCCTTGTATGGAGCCAACCCCAGTTTAATCCGTAGCACTCCCAGGAGTGATTCCTTGAATGATGCTGAGGGTGAGCCCCTGCTCCTCCCACCAAACAAAAAGAAAAATGAAGTATAGTTTGAGGGAAGATCAGTACTGCTTAGCTGTGTGGGACTAGTAACTTGGCTGCAAGGAGTGGAGTGATGCGCCATGGAGTTTCATGCCTAGAGTTTTGGCTCAGCTTTCAAATACTCTTCCTTTGAGCACTAGTAAAGCTTGATATATATTGTCAAGTGATGAAACCTAAACCCTTTGGTACCAAGTTCCTCTATTCAAGGAAATAGTCGTGAGTTGTCCTACAAACCAGGAATACTGAGTCGAAGGGATTTGTAACCACTCTTTTTGTTAATGGGCGCTTTGAAAAGAACTAGTTAGCTGGGGAGTCTGGATTGCCCTTACCTGGCTAACAGGTCTTCTTGCTAGGATAGGGTGAACTGAGGTGCTCGCTGTTAGGCGCCCTAGTTAGGCGTCTTCGTGTTTCATATTTCTCTGACTTTTGCGGCTGACTTGGGTTTAAGGATTTGTTGTTATTGTTGTGAGGGCTTTGTTTGTTGTGGTTTTGGTTTTGGTTTTTTATTTAGGGGCCACATGCCATGGTGCTCAAGGCCTCCTCCTGGCTCTGCACTCGGAGTCACTGCTGATGGGCTCCGGGAACCATACGGGTGCCGGGATCAAACCTAGGTCTGCCACATGCAAGGCAAACACCCTACCCACTGTACTGTGGTTCCAGGTTAAAAGACTTGTGATGTGTGCATTGCCACTGGATTTGGTGGCTCTGGTGGAAGAATTAACCTTATTATTATCCACAGAGTGATTTATCTTCATCATGGAATGGTGACTTGTTACTTGAAGCTTGTTAATACAAGTTACTTTTTTTTCTTGAATCGTTATCACTTACTTAAACTTTATCATTACTTGATACTTTTACTTGAATTAACTTTATCGTAATCCACAGAGGTCTTTTGTCTTCATCACAGAATGATGACATGCTACTTGAAGCCAGACCAACACTGTCCCTCCAGAAACTGCAAATTTCAAAGTGGGAAATGTGTGTGTGTGGAATTGTTTTGTTGTGTTTTTCTTACCCCTTTACTTACTATTGTAGCTTGTTTTGGCTTGAAACTTGGGTTCTGAAGTGCTAATGCAACAAATAAGAATTGTGAGGAACAGATAAAAGGAAACTGCTCGGTTTCAGTAACCCCGGTTTGATTCTGTTTTGACCAGTTTCTCTATTCTTTTTCTCTATAAATACCTATGGGCACACACACAGAGGCAAAACCTTATAAAACCGCATTTTCTTTCTGAATTTGACTTAAGTTGGTTTGGGGTTTGGTCATGTCAAAAAGAAACTCTGCCCCCCACACACACACAACTTCCCTCACAAACACTTTATTTAAACATGTGGTTATAAAGATTTGTTACAGGCAATCCATATTCAATTATTTCTCCATGGAGAAATCCCACCACCCTCTGTTACCTTCCCTCCACCATTATCTTCTTTTTCCTAATCACCCCTCAAGCCTTCCCCCATAGCAGGCCCATAGTGATTTATTTTATATAAATAAGTCATTTATCTATTGTTACCACTAAATGGCTAATGGAATGATCAAAAAATCTCCCATATGCTAATACCAACCTAGAACTGAGCATTAAATACAGGCAAAAGATACACATGACAACCTCTTAATGTATGTATTGTAATCCACAATGTGGAAGGGAAGAAAAGATAGAGGGAGAGAGAGAGAGAGAAAAGAGAGAGAGAGAGAGAGAGAGAGAGAGAGAGAGAGAGAGAGAGAGAGAGAGAGAGAGAGAGAGAGAAAGAAATTAAGAAATCTGCCACAGAGGCAGACTAGGGAGGAGGGAGGGAATCAGGGACATTGGTGGTGGGAGATGGGCACTGGTGGAGGGATGGGTGCTGGAACAATATATGACTGAAACCCAAATATGAACATCTTAGTAATTGTATATCTCACGGTGGTATAATAAAATATTTTTTTTAAAAAAAGAGAAGTACCAGTAACACTTGCTGATATAAAAAAAAATACTCCCATAGAAGAAAATGTGAAAATTGTATCTCACCATGGGGGGTGTTGAGTCCTTGTTGGACGGTTTACTAAGCTATTGTTGTGAGTTAAGCCTTCTGTGGTAATGTTTTGCTTAGTTGAGATTGGTTGGTTTCTGCCTTATGTCCCATTCGGTGTGATGTGCTCCTACTGGGATGTAAATTCAATAGAACTCTCCATGGAGTAAGTCCAGCTCCTAGCTCTGGGTCTTCCTACTTACGCAGTTTTGGGTTAGATCTTTACCAGAGCTTTTCCCTCTGTTCTGAGTTGGGACAGATGATTTTACTATCTTCCAATTCCAGCATTTTCATTTTGGTTCTCTGTTAAGAGACAAAATGGGCATTTGCAGATGTTCTGATTCCCCTTTAAATTTTTTTTTGAGTGTGTGTATTTAGAGGAAATACTGACTATTTTTCCTTCAGAGAAAGAAAGTCCGTTTATGTTTAGCACTAACTGTTGCGCTTAATTCCCCCTCGAAAGGGGTTCACTCTTTAGTTTTCCTGATTGTGATTCAGGTTAATCACAATCTTGATCGTGGAACTGGTTTGATTATATTGAAGGTGGAAAATGTGCATAATTTCAAAGTAAACTTAAGTGCATTTGTTTTGATGGGGATAATTGGATTATGCCTTGGTTAAGGAAAAGCTGTTTATGTCAGAAAAAAAATCATGAATGTAATAGAAATTATATTACTAGGCACTGTAAAAAAGATACAAGATACTATACAAGAATTTGACCAGAGGAAATTGTGAAGTGATTCAAAAGTACCAAACATTCCGTGTTATGAGACCAGCTCTTCAGGCCAGTGAGAAGTCTGTTTAAATGCAGAAAACCAGATGGGTTTCATTTTGCCCCTGAACTTTAAAAATTACACAGATCCACAGATGCAACTGCGCTATGGACCTGAGCGCCCTCCTCACAGAGCGAGACTCTGCAGCCCCGAAACAGAGAGCTCCTTGTTCCCTCTCTCTTCTTTTGGTTTGGACTCAGGAGAGGAATGCTGCCAAGCCTGCTCTATAAGGAATTTTGATCTCCTTGTTGATAATAGAGAGAGAAACTGGGGGAGGGGAGAGAGGGAAACTAATGCTTGAGAGTAAGCATTAGAAATTATTCACGATGCTGGGTTTGCTCTCGCAAATGCAACCATGTCTAGGTGTAGAGTTCCGGTAGGGCTCTGCAAGTTGGCCTGGGTCAGACCTGGATGTTTATGTCTGTTTCCTTTTGCTTCCCCTTTGCTTTTAAGGACATATCCCAGCATTGGAAGACCCACTTTCCCTTCAGTCTCTGCCTTGTGATGCTAAAATAGAAATACATATAAATATATATGTATATATCAAGCATAGATCCACACACACATATTTGTAGTCAAGGTTCTATCCATTGAACACCCTGGAGATCATTTTAGCTTTGCTTTTGCAGTGCTGTCGCACTCTCCTTTGTTCCAGGCGGTTATTTTGTTCATTGTCTCCACACACTTTTCCCATGGGAAAGCATCTCTATTCCTATGATGTCAGTGGAAAGTCATTCCATTGATACGAATTATCTTCATCTTCGGCCTCTGAGAAACGAAAGGCCGGTTCCACCAGAGTGCCAATCTTTTAGGTGGTGTCTTGGATTTCGGAAAAGTAACCTTCAGTTCCTTCAGTCTAACCATGTGAACAAAATTCAAGTGAATCATGATTTGAGTTGTTGTATTTCCCACGTCCCCAAATGTTTGTATGTTTTTTTCTACTGAAAATAGTGTTTGTTTTTGTTTTTAAAGGGGAGAGAGCAGTAGTGCAGTGGGTGGGGTGGCGGCCTTGCTCGTGGCCAATTTGGTCCCCTCCCCAGCACCTGACATGATCTATCACCCTACTCACCCTGCACTCCAAAGTGCCTCTGCCAGAAGTCCTCAGAACACACAGCCAGGATGAATCCTGAGCACCACTGGATGGGGCCCAAAAAGAAAACATACAACGGAAGAGTGAAGAACAATTCTCTTGGAGAGTGACTTGGGCAGAGTAGAATTTCGTTCCCGAGTTTCTGTATTAACTGCTCCAGAATAGAACCCGTTTATGAAGCCATTTCTCTGAGGTTTCATTCAGAAAAGTGGATTTGAGTAAACCTCTTGGACCCTTTACTGCTTGGAGTAACATTGTGTGACCACCTGCACTTGAGTGCTAGGAACTTTCCAAAGCAAATGAACTGGAAACTGTAAGGTGAGGGGTTTTCCCCTTCTGGCCATGTGCCAGCTAGAGTGTTGCTCTTAGCGACGGCGCTTTGTTTTTCAAATGTATTCCTGGATACAGGTGAAGATCCAGTGGGTTGTTTGTCTTGTTTTAATGAACTGAGCCATGGTTGTGTGATTTAAAACAAGAAAGTCTTTGCAGGTGGGCCTTAAAAATAGAAAAGCTTCTGGTTCAGTGTCTGTCTCCCAACTAATTGCTCTAATCTTCTTATACAAACCTGGTCTTGGTTTCCAAAAGAAATTCTCCCTTGAAGTTGGATTTTGTGACTTAGCTGTCTTCAAATGTCAGATGTGATCAACACACGTGGACAGCCACATTTATTATTTTAACTATTGAGGATTCAGCTATACCCACTTTATTTTTTATTATTATTATTATTTTTTTTTTTGCTTTTTTGGGTCACACCTGGCGATGCTCAGGGGTTACTCCTGGCTCTACACTCAGGAATCACTCCTGGCGGTGCTCAGGGGACCATATGGGATGCCGGGATCGAACCCGGGCGGCACAGGCCGGCCACGTGCAAGGCAAACGCCCTACCCACTGGGTTATCGCTCCGGCCCCAGCTATACCCACTTTGAAATAAAAAAGTATTTTACTATTTCTACCATTTTAAAAAAGTTATTGAGGCACTGGAGAGGGAACTTGGGAATTCCCCGAGCCCTGGAGGGATCCCAGGGCTGTTTCCATGGTGGGGGTGGGGTGACACTTGGCAGTGGCTTACTCCTGGCTCTGTGCTCAGGGATAATTCCTGGCAATGCTCAGGGGACCCTTTGCAGTGGCAACGGTTGAACCGGAGTCAGCCACAGGCAAATTAAAGAGCCTTAACTTCTGCGTGATCTCTCAGGTCTAAAAGTCTCTGTTCTAAGAAAATAGGGCATGTTTATGATTTTAGATCTACATTGTTGAGTTTTAAACTTAGTATTAGACTTCATGTGGTAGAAAACAAACAAAAAATAAAACTAAAGCCTGTGTTACTTTAAGTCTATTAAAATGAAGTGATTGTCAGGATGCTAAAGCTACCACCATTTGGTAGTCAGCATATACAAACATGTCAAAAGATGGCTTTAGAATAGCTAACATTACGACTAGGGAAGGATATGCATAGTAAAAGAAATGAAATCCAGGTAGGAGAAAAGGAAGAAGCTTTCACTATGTGTTTGTTTCACATGGTATCCAGTTTCCTATTTTAGCACTAAGTCTTTGACATCTTAGAAACATTTCAGTCCCAAGAAAATTGGGATAGTTTTTCTTCCTATTGTCAGATATGAAATTTATTTTCATTTACTACTTGTTCTTTAGCCCTATATTAATCAATGGTGTGTACTGTGTCTGCACGTTTATTGAGGAACCATCTGAGAGTGGCAGCCATTTTGCTATTCTTGATTTATCAGAGTTCTAGCTCTGCCGCAAGGAATTGCAAGAGTGAGACCACAAAGAAGTCAGCTGGGGGATAACCAGCAAGTCAGGTAGGTCAGGTGGGGTTTCTGGGCCAGCAGGGACCATTGGAAAGATGACCAATGATGAATTCCTGTCTGGTCAAAGAACTGAGGAAAAAGCTTATGTGGTTTCTCGGGAGGTTGGTTGCAACTTTTGAGAGAACAGTTTAGTGGAAATAGCAACAGACTGACTGGGAATTTAAGAAGCAAAGAGCAGCAAAAAGGAGGGCTTCAGTCAGTGTTTAAAATATTAGTTGAGGTCATTGGTTGAAAGAAATGGCCTGATAGTGGTTTCTGTAGATGGGGGTCAGCATGATGGCCAGTTCTGACTTCCTTCCTATTTTGTAATGAAAGTTATTGTACAATGTATTGTAAATGAGTACAAATTTTGCAAGTTATCTGAGGTAACTTTTGTTGCCACTGATCCACTGATCCTGGCTCAAAAATAAACACTTTCCTGTGTGACTCTCCAACAAAAGGATAACTGAACCCTTAGATAAGAGAAGGGCTTCGTAAGTTTGCCCACTCACCACTTTGTTCTCTGGAGAAATGCGATGCCCGGGAGCACTGCCAGGACCCCCTCAGAGTCTTGGTGTGGTGCTTTCCAAGTGAATTTTCATCACTGCACATTCAGAAACCTTTTCCTGTAGCTTACATTTTTGGTGACCCCACCCCCCACATTCAGTTAAATTCACATGGGGTCACTTTCTTTGGAAGTGGTATTGTTCCTTCTGTTCTCTTATTTCTGCAAAGCCTGACTTGGTACGGATGGCACGGCCTGGCCTAACCCTCAGGAGGCAGGAGTCTCAAAGGACCTTGTTGGAGGTGCCTCCTGCAGGAGAGAGGAAATTGGTGTTTGGATTTGTCTTGAGGGGAAGAAGATGTCATGACAGGTGGAAAAGGGACAAGATGGTGGAGAACAGGAAGTAGAGAGAAATGTGGCCAGTGGAGTCAGTGTGGGAGTAGGTGATTGAGAGAACATCATCCTGAGAAGGCCATTGGTCTCTCCACGGGGTTCTGAGGTACCCATGTTGTTCAAAGATTAGAAGTTTCTGAGACTGAAGGATTTTGACGGTTGAGTTGAGCAGCATAAAATCCCATGGAGAAAGTGACAGATAGTTGCTGGATTATGCATATCTTGAGGACAATGGTCATACATTACACAGAATATATATTTTTATCCCTTATGGCGTTGCTCAGGGAACCATATGGGATGTTACAGTGTAGTTACTCCTGGCAGTGCTCAGAACAATATGGGATGCTACCGTTTGGGCTGGCCGCCTGCAAGGCAAAAACCCTACCCACTGGCCCTGGGCTCTGTAAGATCAAGGCTTCTGGTTTTCTTGTAATTCCTCTGGAAAGCTGTGACGTTTAAATGTGTGATGTGTAGATGAGATAAAGAAAGGACCAGCATGACAATAATAGTTGGAAATGGTCTCGCTGGACTAAAACTGTTGAAAGTAGGTAAAATGATATGCCTTTCAGTATCTGTGTTGCAAACCGCAACGTGCAAAAGGAGAGAGAGAAAGAGGGAGAAGAAAACTGCCTGCCATAGAGGCATGTTGGCTGGGTGGAAGGGTGCAGGGGGGCTTATGGGACTGAAACTTGGGACATTGATGTTGGAAAATGTTCACTGGTGGAGAGATGGGTGTTGAAATGCTGTATTACTGAAACCCGATCATGAGCAGCTTTGTAATGTCTGCCCCACAGTGATTACATACATACATACATACATACATACATACATACATACATACATACATACATACATACATACATACATACATACATACATACATACATACATACATACATACATGGTGCATTCTGGTTGCGCTGCTTACTCACGAACAGGAGACTTGGTTTTGAGCTTGAAAACGGTGGCTTCCGCATTTGCACATGGTGGTCTGGAGGTCTGGAGGTGTTTCTTTCCAATGCACTATCAGTGTCCACCATCCACTGCCAGGGGGACTCTGGGAGGTCAGTGCGTGGTGACCTCTTTCCCCTATTTGGTGTTCCTGTGTAATTGCGTGGAGCCTCTTGTGCTGATTCAGTGAATGTGGTTTTTTTTTTTTTTGGCCTGAATTTACTGTTACTTTTAGATTGGGGTTGTGTTATGTTTGGGGGGAATGTTGTTTGTCATAAGGGCTAATGGACCATTGGCATAATGTGGTTGAGGTAGCCAGGCTACCCTGATGAGAGTCTAGTCTAAGAGCCAGATGTAGATCTTACGGGATTTGGGCGATTAACTGGTGGCCACATTAGTGGCACCCACTTGGAAAATCACACCCACTGCTCTTCTGACCTGTGGGAGGGGCCAAGCATTAGCAGCATTCAGCCTCGGTCCCCAAGTGTGTGTTCAAATTTTACCACTACCAACCAGCTTGTTCTGGCTAGCAGGAAATTCTTTTCCACCACAGCATTTGTGCAGGAAGAATTACTCAAGTCACCTGCACTAGGAAAGTCCCCACAGGGGAGCTCTTGTAGCCTCTTATGAAGGTATGCCCGCTGCTCATCTGACTTTCTTTTCTTGCAAAGAGCAAGCCCTTACTCCAGCCTGACTCCATGGCTCCCCGTGAAATTGGGTGATGGGGCTCATCTCCCAAGTGCAGAACAAGTGGATGATACCAGGTGTAGCTTGATGGCTGCCTCGTGGGCTCGAGCTTGGAAACAGCAAAGGTTGGAAAGAGACCCAGACCTGGGCCGCAGCAGCCGTCTGTTGCATCTGGCAATGTTGAGCAGACTTTGTTAAATAGACCTTACAAGCCAGAGCTAGGAATGTAGAACATGGAACCTAAAATATATTTTGAGCACTTTTGCCAGCAGCTTTTGCATTCAAGTCTGTGTCTCGGTCAGTCAAGTTTCATGCTAGAGTTCCTTTCCAAAACAAAAATCCAGACAATTTTTTAAGATAGCAGCTATTAATTATAAGATATTTCAGAACTTTCATTGCCCCGTTTAAACATATTTACTGGTAGAGAATTCCTGTACTCTGCAGGGTATGGAAAGAAAGATACTTTGTTGGAAATGAAACTGAGGAATATTAGCCGAGTCCTCTCGAGAGATTAGCAGCCGCATACAGGGCGGCCTTTCTGCTGGAGCCGGTATGAGCCCTTGACCTGTTTTGCCTCTGGACAGTCTGCTTGGGATAGTAACACCCTTAACATTCTCCTAAGAGCAGACTGATAACCAGGGGAATGTTCTATGGAAAACCATTCGGAATCACCAGTGCATTTGGCCTTTCTTATGGATAACAAATCTGAACAGAAATTTCCCTGTTCAGCAACCTGCATTATAGGGACCAGAGCAGTAGTACAGTGGCTTGGGTGTTGCCTTGCACTCAGCCGGCCCAGGTTCGATCCCTGGCACCCCACAGGGTTCCCTGAGCATGCAGGAGTAATTCCTGAGTGCAGAGCCAGGAGAAACCCCTGTGCACTGCTGGGTGTGACCCAAACAAAACCAAAAAACTGTAGTATAGTCACTCACTAATAATGTCCACCGTGTCCTTTGCCCGGGGTGTCTACACACAATGGGCCTCTGCACTCAGACCTGGTCCTCAGGCAGGGACTTGGCATGTTTCTTTATCCCAAGCCAGCTGGAAGTTTTTCTGGGCATGCAGTCTCCTTCTGAGTGATTCCATTTAGACAGAAAAATGTCTTATTTTTCTGTCAGAAGCTTTCAATAGACACGGCAGAAATCTGTCAGAGGGGGTTGGGGGGTGGAGACCAGAGCAAACATTTCAAAGTGCCCATTCCTCTGCATAGCTCATGTCTCTATTTCCATGGGAAAACAGCGGCGTATTGTGCGTGGTCGGGACACACATCCCAGAGCCGTCCGGAAGGCCAGGCTAATTCATAATCAAGACTTGGCAAGAATCGCACTGGCTTTGCTATTGTTGCCTGACTCCCTGGTCCTCTTTTCAAGCCCTTCCTGTGTCCTCAACCCTAGATAATCTTGGTTTTTGTGACTAACCAAAATGTTTTTTGTTGTTTTTTTCCCCAGGTGCCCACTGATAGCAATGCCGGCCTGCTGGCAGAGCCCCAGGTGGCCATGTTCTGTGGCAAGCTGAACATGCACATGAATGTACAGAATGGAAAGTGGGAGCCCGATCCCTCAGGGACCAAAACCTGCATTGGCACCAAGGAGGGCATCCTGCAGTACTGCCAAGAAGTAAGTCCCTGAGAGGGCCCCGTTTCTTGTTGGGGATTGAGCATTTATTTCATTTTCCATTGTGTCTGTAAATTTATATGGCTTCTCTCTTGCAATGAAAAATGATGCATGGTCCTAATGACTCACTAAGTCCCTCAAATATTTATATGCTGGGAGGGGGAGAGATAATACAGCTGGTAGGATGCTTCTTTCGCACACGGCTGACTTGTGTTTGAGTCCTAGCACCCATCTGGTCTCTTAAGTATTTCCAAGATTAAGCCCTGAGCACAGCTGGGTACAGCCCCCAAGCCAAGAACAATAAGATACAAAATATTTACTTGCTTTAGCTTACAATATGCATAAACTTTAAAAAAATTAATGTTTGGTGTATATATATATACATACATATATATATATATATATATATATATATATATATATATATATATAGTGACAACAGTAACTGAGTAAAGTTCAAGCTGTCTTGGTACTTCTTTCTATCTTTGGAAAATATTTTTCACTGCAGTCTACATTAACTGTGCTATGCTTAAAAGCTATTGGATTTGGCCAGAGTGAAAGTACAACAGGCAGGATATTTGCCTTGCATGTAGCTTACACTGGTTCAATCCCAAGCATCCCATATGAGCCCCTGAGCACCACCGGGAGTGAACCCCAAGTTCAGAGGAACCCCTAAGCACAGGTGTGACCCCAAAAACACAAACTAAAAGCAACTGGATTTAAGTTTCTTGATTTATGTTGCCAGTTACCTATATTAAAGCTTTTATTTCTGTTTGTGTTTAATATTAATTTTGGTTGCCTGGTTTAACCTAACATGTTGAAACAATGAACTGCTTCTATTTAATTCACATTCTACAAAAGGTTAGATTAAGAAATCTTAATTGCTGCCCCTAATTCAGGTAAAAAAAATTAGTGCTTTTGATTTATTTTCCTTTTACAAGAGAATATTGCTTTTCTTTTTCTTACAGAGATATTGGCTTATAGGTCAGAGAGAAAGGTGGAGCGTTTGCTTTGCATGCAGGTGGCCTGGCTTCAGTTCTCAGCACTGAACCCCACCAAAACAAGTCCTATAGCACAGCGGGTAAGGCATTTGCCTTGAAAGCAGCTGACCTGGGCTCGATTCCCGGTATCCCATATGGTCCTCCGAGTGCCACAGGGAGTAAATACTGAATGCAGAGCCAGGAGTAACCCCTGAGCATTGCTGGGTGTGACCCAAAAAGCTAAATAAATAAATAGATAAACAAACAAACAAACAAACAAATAAACAAACAAGTAGATAAATAGATAGATAGATAACTAAATAAATAAACAGATGGATGGATGGATGGGTGGGTGGGTGGGTGGGTGGGTGGGTGGGTGGGTGGATGGATGGATGGATGGATGGATGGATGGATGGATGGATGGATGGATGGATGTCCTGAGCATTGAGCCAGAAGTAGCTCGTGAACACCACCTATTGGGGACGCTGCTGGGGTCCCCAACAGTGCCAGGAAGAGAGTTTCCTTCTACATCCGAAGCTGGCGGGAATGGATGAAGACTCAGGAATCTGATGCAGTTTTAAAAGGCTTTACTTATCACAGTTTCAGGCATACAAATCAGCAATAGGAAAAACCCTATGCTTGGGATTCCCGGCTAGAACCCCAGCCATGAGTAGGCCAAGATGGCGGCCACCACGTGTTAAGACCCTGTAAAGAGGAGACAAAGACAAGATTCCCAAGAAGAGTGCAAGCCCCAAAAAGAGAGCCCAATAAAGAGAGCCCCCAAAAAAAGAGAAAGAGAGAGAGAGAGGAAACAGGCTGGTTTTATACCCCTGCAACTCAGACCTCCCACTATTGTGGGAAGCAGGAAGGGTCAAATGCCCTTAGGTAATTTCTTCCAGCACCTCACCTAGGCCCTATTATATGCTAATGTTTTGAGCCAAGATCTGCCTGGAAATGCCTTTATAGGGTAGAGAAGGGGGTTTCTGAGATGGCATGCCTCTGTATCAAAGACTATACTAATGCCAGTTAAATATTTCTCCAAGCTTTCACAAGAGTCTCGTCTACTTCACAGTAGTTTTGTATTTTAGTTGCCTTTGAGTTATCAGAGAGCCATGCTTGCTTGCTTGGAGGCAAACAGCATTTCTCTCTGGTCTAATTATTTAGAGATCCAATGTAGCCAGGCAAATATGCTGGTAAGATCTAGCTAGTCCCACGATGATAGCATGAGAGAATTATGCTCGGGTTTAGAGTATCTGCTTGCCTCCATCTATGTCACACTGCCCCCTTGGGAATCATTTATGTACTAGAACACTCTTTTTTAGCCTTTTAGATCCAAAATGGATTTTTCTTTTGTTTTGCATTATTTGTTTTTGTTTTGTTTCTGTGCCACACCTGGCAGTGCTCAGGGCTTACCCCCGGCTCTGTGCTCAGGGATCAGTCATGGCTGGGCTCAGGGATCATATGTGGTACAGGGATTGAACCCAGGTGGGCAGCTTGCAACACAAGTGACTTAGCTATTGTACTCTCTGGCCCTAAAATGTTTAATAGAATTTCATAGAGAATAAATCATGCATATGCATATATTCATATGGAAACACGTATGTATATTTTCATGAATGTGTATAAATATAATACCGTGTGTGTGTGTGTGTGTGTGTGTGTGTGTGTGTGTGTATTAGGTAGCACTGAAGAAGAATATATGAGTATTAACTTTTGGTTTTGAGAAACAAGTCCTCCATATTATCATATTACACATCAAAATGAGTTTTATCTTTTATCTTAATTCAGTATTTTATCACCATGTTTTATTTGTTTTTTTTTTTCTTTTTTGGGTCACACCCAGCGACGCTCAGGGGTTACTCCTGACTCTGCACTCAGGAATTACTCCTGGCGGTGCTCGGGGACCATATGGGATGCCGGGATCGAACCCGGGCCAGCACAGGCCGGCCACGTGCAAGGCAAACGCCCTACCCGCTGGGCTATCGCTCCGGCCCCTATCACCATGTTTTAAACAGTCAATTCTTCATACTTACCTCAAAATCACTATACTTAAGAAGTGAGTATCTCCTTTTAAAAAGCATTCTGCCTTCTTATAAATAATAGTGAATGATTATAAACTTACTTTGGCCCAAAGATGGTGCTTTTAAGATATTTCAAACTCTAGTCACCAAACTTTAAAGTATGCCTGTCAGAGGTGGCTGGCTAAGGGGACAGTGATGGAGGGAAGGTGATATTGGCAGTGGAATTGGTGATACAGCAGCAGCTGTCTAAAGGTCAAATGTCAGGAACTTTGTAAATCACACTTGTATCACTTGTATCACTTGTCTTCCTGTTGTTCATTGATTTGCTCGAGAGGGCACCAGTAACATCTCCATTCATCGGGCCCGCTGGGATGAACCCAGAATCACAGCAGAGCCTGGCAAGCTACCCGTGGTGTATTCGATATGCCTGTCAGTAACAATAATGAGCCTCGTAATGAAATCACACTTCCTTAATAACATTTTTAATTAAAAATAGAAAAATAATGTTAGAAATGAAAGTAATATGTTCATTATTTTACTCGAGTTCCTCTGATTACAGTTGCGTGAATAAATTATGAGTTTGGTGATTTGAATTGTGTGCTTACCTACTTTTAGATTTGTGGTGAGGGTTTCACTGGCTATACATGCCTTCTGAGTGCTAACTTTCTTTTGATGAAGGCTAGAACCTGAATTAAGTTAATAATGTTGACCACGTCATTTCTCTTGAAGGTGTATTTTTTTAGTTTGTTGTTTATTTATTTATTTAGGCTTTTTTGATCTCACGTTGTGATGCTCACACTCAGGAATTACTCCTGGCCATGCTCAGGTGCTGGGGACGGAACCCAGGTCTGCCATGTGCAGGCAAATGCCCTCCCCACTGTACTATCACTCCGCCCAAAGGTCTATTTTGATGTGTCTGTCACAGAACAGTTTGTGTCCAAGCTCTTCTCCTCCTTTTGGTGTGACTTATGAATAATCCGACTTGCAATATTAATCTCCGCCATCCAGTGCACAGCCTTCAGGGATCCATCATTGCCTGGTTGCTTCACTTTGCCTCACTGTCTGTTCAGGTTTTCCCCAGTCCCAGATTTTGCCTGATTGCTAGTGGTCCTGGGTGGAAAACCTGAGCAACTTTCTGCGAGACTGGTGTTAACTGCCTGTCTCAGGTACTCACTCACAGATGTCTTGTGACCCACACATGCTGGAATCCTAAACTGCTTTAAATTAAACATTAGACTGAAAAGGGAAGAAAGGGCCAGCATACCAGCCCTTTTAGTGAACTTGATCTTCATTCTATAGTGATAGACACTCACTAGAAGTGTTTATCTTTTGCAAAGAAATGTCCATAGATTTGCATTTCAGAAGTGGTCTTGCTGGCTGGTCTTGGTATAGCCTGTGGCTCACTTGCCTGACTGAAGAGTCCTTGGATCTGAGTGGCACGGGGCAGGATGCCCTTGCCCTGCTATCAGGTCTCTACAATCTCCAAATGGAAAGCAAGTCAGCTGCAACAGACCTCGAGGATTCGGATCATCTTGCCCTCTTCCAGGCTCTCCAAGAAGACAGCCCCTTGCATTTCACTGCTTTACACAACTTGAGTCATCACTGTAATGATCACTCAAGTGTGAGCATTGTAATGATCACTCAAGTTGCTTTATAACAAAACACTCTTCTCCTTTGGCAAATTAAAGGGTATTGTTGATCTGTGGAATAGTCATTTCAGCACAGGAGTAATAGCATAGGAGACAAATTGCTGTGGGCTGCGGAAGATTGGCATGAGTGGGTGGTGGAAGCATCTTTCATCTCTCAGGAAACGTCTAGAGGTAAAGGAGAGCTTAAGGGCATTGCAGAGCGAAGGAGAAGCTGGTTGCCTTTCATGCCTTTGATTTTTTGAAAGGGAAGGAAGGTATTTCTAAAGGATGAGTAAGTTAAACCATGGGAAGGAAGGTACATATCTTATGATAAAAACAAGGCTGCAAAAGAGAGAGAAATGACATCCAGTGGCTAGGTAATTCAGTGTTGGAAAGGAGAGCGGGAGGGGCTGGAGCAATTGCACAGCCAGTAGGGTTTTGCCTTGCATGTGGCCAACCCGGGTTCAATCCCCACATTCCATATGATGTCCTGAGCACCACCAGGAGTAATTCCTGAGCAAAGAGCCAGGAGTAAACCCTGAGTGTTGCCGGGTACAACCTAAAAAGCGAATGAATGAATGAATGAACGAATTTACGAATGAACGAACAAATGAACGAATGAATAAGGAGGGAGGAGGGAGGAGGGAGGAAGGAGGAAGGAGGGAAGGAAGGAAGGAAGGAAGGAAAGAAGGAAGGAAGGAAGGAAGGAAGGAAGGAAGGAAGGAGAGGAGAGGAGAGGAAAAGTAACTTTATTCGGCAATTTATATTTCCAGATTACAAAACCTCACTTGAGTTATATACACGGAAAATATTTTCTCCTACGAATGGACAAATACTTGGCAGTAAGAGTCGTTCAAATAATTTTTATAAGGGCCCAGCACGCTTCTACTGTGCAACTCTGCTACCTTAAATAATTTTTTTAAAGGTACACAGAAGTTGAATGTCTCCAGGGTTTGGAATTATGATTTAGTGCTGGCTGGAGTTTTGCTGTTTTCAACTTTCTCCCTTATGTCACTGTGATTTCCCCTTGCTAAGATGGGCTTTCTCCCTGAAGGTCAGGAGAAATGTCAACCCGTAGCTCTGGGAGCCCGTGGTCCTAACTTGGCATCCAGTTTCTTCAGGAGAGCTTTATAATTGTAAGGAGGGATTCAGGTTGTCTGGCATTTGAGTCGTACATTACCACTAGCCGTGTATACAGGAAGTCAAGACTCAAGACGGCCTTGGTCATGAGGTTGTGTTGCCTAGCACGATTTGGGGCCAAGGACTCAACAGAAGAGGGATGCAAGGTGAGTGTGTCAGGTAGAATACTCAGCACAGCCCACCCAGTGACTGTGGAGCCACCCAGTAGATGAGAAAAGTTTGAAGTTTTATAGGTTGGAGAGTTGGTACTGAAGGAAATCATGGTGCATAATGATTTTAGCTGACTGTTGGAAGGTAGGAGAAGGTGCAGGGATTTTTTTTTCTTTTTGGGTCACACCTGGCAATGTTCAGGGGTTACTCTGGGCTCTGTATTCAGAAATTACTCCTGGTGGTGCTCAGGGGACCATATGGGATGCCGGGATCGAACCTGGGTCGGCCGCGTGCAGGCAAACAAAGGCCCTACCCGCTGGACTATCCGCTCCTGCCCAAGTGCAGGGATTTTTTTTTTCATTCAGAACTTTCAAATGGTGCCTGGCATTTTCTTTGGAATGATGCCTTTTGACTGCCATATTTCACTCCATCATCACTGCAGATTTATGCCAGATCTTTTTTTTCAAGAAAGGGACATGTGGCCATTGTTGATACTTGTTGGGGTACGCTGGGTGCCCCTACAAAATCTGGAAGCAGAGTGTAGGGATTCCCTTCTGCCCCAGGGGATCAGCGGCTGGCAGACAGAGAAAAAAACGTGAGAATCCAGCGGAGTTTCCAAAGGCTTTTACTCACACTTGTTCTAGTATACAATCCAGCAATAGGAAAAACCCAAACTCTAGGTTCCTGACTGGGCCCGGCCACGTGTAGGTTTAGAATCCTAGGCCAAGATGGCCTCTACCACCTGCCAAGGCCCAACAAGGAAGAGAAGGGAGAGGAGGAGGGCAAAAGAGGAAGAAAGGGCAAAAAGGCGAAAAAGGTGAAAAATGCACAGAAGAAAGCAGGTTACAGCTTTTATAACTTTTCAGTCCAGACTGGCCCACATCAGCAGAAAGCAGTTAGGGTCAATCCCCCTCAGGTAACTTCTCCCAGGACCTCACCTAGTTCCATTGAAATGTTAATATTGCCCCAGCCAAGGCTGCAGGCCCTTGGTAGATGGGGGAAGGGCAGCTGAGATGAATTGTATCAGACTACAAAGGCATGCATCTGTACCAATGGATATTCTATAGCTAGGATATCTATATTTCTCCAAGCCTTCACAAGATTCTCATACGTATTTAATTCGTAGTTGTTTTGTACATTAGCCTTTAGACTTATTAGAGAGACATGCATGCTTGCTTGGAGGCAAACAGCATTTCTCTCTGGTCTAATTACTTAGAGATCCAATGTGGCCAGGTAAATATGCTGGTAAGATCTAGCTAGTCCCACAATGATTGTGGTAGCATGAGAGAAAATATTTATACCAGCTAACATAAAATACATGGTAAGATATACTACCACATAAAGTCACAGATTTAAACTGTTTTCTTGCCCCTTTATCCACAAAGTGGCCTGCAGGGAGGTAACTTTAGGCAAGATGCAGAGGCTCTGTGAAACAGTATACTGCAACATGCCAGTATTACTTAAAAATAAGCTATTATTAGGTTGCCTATCATTGTGCGAAGGCAGGCTATAAAACAATTTGGGGACTGGAAAAATTGGATTGCACACTAAAACGTGGATATCTAGAACATTCCTTAATGATATTTTTGGGTCTTCTGCCAGTTTTAACTTTGTGAGTAATCTGGCATTTTCCCTCTATAATTGCACAGAATGAAGTGTTGTTTATGGGGTTGAATATTTTTTTGAAATGAAATATGTTATTCGCCTTTGTTTTTCTTTAAGTCCATGTCCCTTATTTTAGGGACAGCATTCAGACAGCATTGATTGCTTTTCTGCTCAAAAACAAATGAAGCAACATTCACCAAAATTTTATTCCCCCTTCTCACAAGTTTTATGTTATTATTTTTATAGTCTCTAAGTCATACTTCAGTCAGTCATGTTGCTATTTATCCCTGCAGAGGTAGCCTGTAACTGGATTGTCATTTATTTTTATTCCTCTTTTTATTCCTCTGCAGAGAGCATGGCTATCATCCATCTTAATTAGTTATTTCCAGGGCCAGAGCGATAGTCCAGTGGGTAGGGCATTTGCCTTGCACGTGGCTGGCCTGTGCCAGCCCGGGTTCGATCTCCAGCATCCCATATGGTCCCCCGAGCACCGCCAGGAGTAATTCCTGAGTGGAGAGTCAGGGGAAACCCCTGAGCATTGCCAGGTGCAACTCAAAAAAAGCAAAAAAAAAAAATTAGTTATTTCCAGAAATTACTGTTCTCATTGATCAGGGGCTGAATTGCACGGAAAATTCCATGTCAACCTGTATTTTTGTTCAGTATTGAAGTGCACTGAGGCTTCTGGCTTCTGTCATGGTGCAGATCCCTTTACTGTTTTTTTAAACATACAGAAACTACAGTGCTTCTCATTGGTGAATAATTTTGTGTGCTTGTGTGTGCTCATTCAACCCCTCCTGTGACCCACACAGATGTTTCACACACAGCTCGCTGAATCAGAGAGGCAGCTGTTAGCAGCCTGTGGTCCCAGGACAGAATGAAACCAGCTGAACTTATGATCATGACTTCATCCTGACCTTCCACTAACCCATCTCATTCTTTAAATGTGTTTGTCCAAAGACTGCTTTGTATAAACAGCACATTGTATGTGTCAGTGTGGATGATATTAGCCTTCACTGATGATTTTCTTTACCTCATGTTCTTCCTCTCATTTTGCATTCCTTGCTAGTGGCCAACTTACTGTGATTTCTTGTGAGTAGTCTAATGATCATTAGAATACTAGAATTCTAATTTCTTTGTTTCTCTTCTTGAGCTTGGGGAGTACTAGGGAGAAAATGTTAAAAATTTGCATTGTAAGTACTGGAAGAGTTTGACTGGTTTGGATTTATACAGAGTATTTATTAAGTCACCATTTTTATCCCCAGTTCTCCAAATTCTTGGTGTCGGTATATTCTGTCATTTTCCTTAAGCATAATAGTTCTGCTTTTGCCTAAGCATCCTCAAAACATTTACATTTCTGTACTTTTCTTCTTTATTTGCCAACCCAACACCATTTGTGGATGCTCTTGGATTTTTTTTCATTAAAAAAAGTAACTCTTACAGACTGAATGTGGGGGTTCCTCTTCCGATTCACATGTCGAATTCACCCCTCTAGCGTGATGGTATTTAGAAGTCGGGCATTTCTTAGGTGACTAAGTTGGATGAGGTTCGTGAAAATAGGGCACGTCAGAATGGTATCAGCACCCTTATAGGCAGAGAACACCAGCGAAGCTTACCAAAAGCTGTCTTCTGCCAGACATACAGAAGAACAGTTATGGGACCAGAGCAGTAGCACAGCAGCAGGTAGAGCTTTTGCCTTGCATGCAGCTGGCCGGGTGTGATCCCCAGCATCCCATATGATCCGCACCAGGAGTAATTCCTGAGTTCAGAGACAGGGGTAACTCCTGGGCATTGTTGGGTGTAACCAAAACAAACAGTGGAACAGTTATGGTTCTTGCCTTGAATGAGTCCTGCACTGTGAATGGTCCTCCAAGAACCATTAGGAGTGATCCCCTGAGCACAGAGCCTCTACCTTCCATTAGAAGTAACCCAACTCGTCTCTAAAGAAAACACTGTCTGGCTCACCTGCAGTGAGGTGTTTTGAGGATATTGAGAGAAGAAAGAAAGCAGAAAGAGAACCACCTCCTGTTGCTAACCATCCTGAGACCCTCAATGTCTGTTGGGGGAAGCTGTCCAGCTTTTGGTCATTTGTTATGACAGCCTGGCCAAGACTAGACTTACTGTGGCTGCTGTGGGTAAAAGGATTACAAACTCACAGTGTTCCTGAGAAAATTTAGATATTAGACCTCACAACGGGCTTTATCTGAGACTTAGCTCTGATCCCAGCATCTTTGTAGTCATTTAGTAACTACTTGTGGATGGCTTATTATTGGCACAGGGGTTGGAACAGGGTAAGCATGGAATTTTTTATCGCTGTCCACACAGAGAGAGCTTGTGGTTTCTTTTTACAGACATTATTTGTTTTCTGTTAAAGAGATATTTAGACAAGTGTTGGGGGAAGGGAGGCCCATAGTCCAGATTTGCTGGTTCTCATTTTAGTTAATTAAGGTACACATGCCATGATAAACACTCAGGAGGAGGAAGATGGTCACAGTAGATGCTCTTACTGTTACCATTTTCTTCTTTAGTCCTTTGACAGAAAAAAGGTTCCTCTCCTCTGTTTGGTAGTAGTAGCAGAAGAGTGCATCATGAAAACATTCCAAAAATAACTAAATGAATTATTCATCATTATTTAACAGCCTAAAGTGTCCAGTTGTGTTAATGAACTGTTCTAGTACTCAAAACATTGGCCTGAGTAACTAGAAGTCTTATAAATAGAATATAATTAGTATAACATTCCCCCAGGAGCAAAAAAATGTAAATTTGCAGATTTTTATTGTTTTACATTTTAAATAAAATGAGATTTATTAAATCAACAGTATAGTTACCTTTAAAGCAAAGACTTTCAAGTTGAATGGGAGAAGAAAAGTCAGGAGTGCATTGCAGTTCCTCATCCAAAGACTTTATCCCTTCCCGAATTTTAATCCGCCAATGTAGCACATATCTGTTGAGTGATTTCAGGCTATTGTTTAAGTCACACATTGCTGACCAGTGAGATCATCATTTTTGGGTGACCAGTAGTTTATAAATATACAACATTCAGTAGATAAAATGGAGAGATAGGAAAAAACTGAAAAGGGGGCCAGAGCGATAGCACAGCAGGTAGGGTTTGCCTTGCATGTGGCTGACCCAGGTTCAATCCCGGCATCCCAAATGGTCCCCCAAGCACCGCCAGGAGTCATTCCTGAGCGAAAAGCCTGGAGTAACCCTGAGCAGCGCCGGTGTGACCCAAAAAGTTAAAAAAAAAAAAAAACCCTGAGAAGGTAAAATGAGACTAGAAGGTCTTAATTGAAAATGTGGTTTTCTGCATTCATTTGTGGGATATAAATATATACCAGTGTTCTACTTGTTGGAAATGGTAATGCAACACGAGAACTGAGCATTGGATGTAGGCAAAGGGATATAAATAATAAACAATAGACTTTAAATGTATGCAGTGCAAGCCACAATATGTAAAGAAGGGGGAAGGAGAGAGAGAGAGAGAGAGAGAGAGAGAGAGAGAGAGAGAGAGAGAGAGGAGGGAGAGAGAGAGAGAGAGAGAAGAGAGGAAAAGTACCTGCTATACAGGCAGGCTGAGGGAGGTGGGAAGAAATCTGGGGGCATTGGTGGTGGGAATAGGGCACTGATGGAGGAACGGGTGCTGGAACACTGTATGACTGAGACCCAATCATGAATATCTTTGTAATTGTATCTCTCACGATGGTATAATAAAATAAAATTAAAAAAGAAAATGTCATTTAGGTTCTAATCCTGGAGATTAGCAGAGGCAACAGAATCTATTGTGCTGGATATTGCCAGCTGGAGAGGTATCACACACGGCAGAGTTGGGAAGCTAGACCCTGAGATTCTTCCATAATGTAAACTAAGTATAAATCAGTGATTTTACCTGATTTCTGGTCATAATACTTATTTAAGGATAAATAATTTATTTAAGGATAAATCAGAGATTTTACCTGATTTCTGGTCATAATACTTTTGAAAAAATTAAAGCATATCCGCAAGTAAGTGGATTGTTACATCCAAGATCATCAGAAAGTTAGTGTAAAATGAGTGTGAATGATAACTCTGTCCATCCTCGCTGATTTGATGGAAATCTGTGTATGAGTCACTCTAGCAGGCTGTGATGAAAGAGTCCTTGGATGCAGTGAAGGGAGAACCTGGAACATGCAGGGCAGGCAGACGTTCATTGAAACGCAACATCTCTGACACCTAGCAATGAGGAAAACTGCCCAGCCCGTCTCAGATCATGTATATCACTCTATGATAGGTGTCCACACTGTGTGTTGAGAGTTAACTATTGTGAATTAAGCAAGAAATAGTCTGTCTCGGTGTTAGTCTGCCTTATCTTTTATTTTTGGGCCACACACAGTGATGCTCAGGGGTTTCTCCTAGCTCTGTACCCAGGAATTACTCCTGGTGGTGCTCGGGGACTATATGGGATGCCGGGATCAAACCCGGGTTGACTGCACACAAGGAAAATGCCCTACCCATTGAACTATCACTCTAGAACCTGCCTTATCTTTGAAGGTGAAACTATCATATTTTTACTTTCATTCTTTTCACATTATGGAAGAATCTCAGGGTTTACATTATGTTTACATTATGGAAGAATCTCAGGGTCTAGCTTCCCAAATCTGCCGCGTGTGATACCTCTCCCGCTGGCAATGTCCAGCACCATCCCAACACCAAAACAAAGCAAACAAAAAAAAAAACCCCGTCCTTCCCATGTCCATCCCCTTTTCCTCTGGGAATTGCCAGATTTAATTTACATGGACTGGGAGTTCATTCTGAAGTGTTGCTTCCAGTTGATTTGCTTTCATAACGTAGGTGAGGGAGAGAATGTGGAGTTGAGGGTTCTGCTCACTCGTGCTGGAAAGCAGTTCCCTAGAGAAGCTTTGAACAGATTAAGCCTCACACCCTGGTAGAGATAAGTTAGACAGGTGAGTGTGACGTGGCTTTGTTCAGAGCCCCTTCACTTGGAGTAGGGGTCCCGTCTTTTCTTCCTAGAGTTTTTCTCTTTTTCAACTAGTAATATATGCTGTTTCTCTGACTGTCTTCACTCAAATGGAGAGTTGTTTCATCACTTTGTCTGTAAATTAACAGGATCACAGAACAAAACACACGGGTTCTGTGACAATGACAATACAGAGACTGTTGGAGGTGTTAAACAAAGCCATTTTCTCTGCCTGATATTTCTACGCCAACAATCTGTAATGAAACGTGGCACTCCCTGACAAGAACGTTTTCTCAGCCTTTTTAGGTTTTCATTCCGTAGTAGTATGACATCAAATGAAATTTAAAAAGCTAATGACTCTAGGAGTTTTTATATTCCGCCAACTTTGAGGCACTCCATGGATACAGAGTTATGGTCGGAACTGTCAGATGTTCTTGGCTGTTGCTTTTGTTTGATTTCACTTTTATAAACTCAAAACTGGCTCACAGGAGCCAGGAGATAGTACAGTGGATCAGGCACTTGCCTTGCATATGGCGGGCTCGGGTTTGAGCTGTGGCACCCCATGTGGTCCCCTGAGCATTGCCTAGAGTCCTCCCTGAGCACAGAGCTAAGAGCACTGCTAGACTGCTGAACCCGGCCAGCTGCGGCACCAAAACAACCAAAAAATGACTCACAAATTATAAGTATGCGTGCATTGTTTGAGAAACTGAAAGATATATATATATATATATATATATATATATATATATATATATGATATATGTATGTATATAAATGATGCTTTCCTTTTTTGAATAGTGACATCTGGCAATGTATATGAGTGTGATGTATTTTATATATTCTTTGCATGCTGAACAGAATGGCTTGCTCAAACCATAGATTTTAGAGCCGAAAGAGAACAAAAACAGTGGATTATTTTTTATGTAAGTCTCTTTGATTCAAGCCTAATGCACATACAACACCACTTTAGTTTCAGGTATACTGATTTGACGTTGCGTACATTGTGAAATGTGTCACAACAAGTCTCCTTGCTTATTTAAAAAAATGTTTCAAATTGGTGCCACCATGTTATTGACTTTATAGCCTACAGCCCATACATTCTACAGTTATTGTTTCATCAAATTGAAGTTTTGAGTTAACATTTGTCCTGTTACTCTCGAACTCTGTTTTAAATGAATACTCAGTTATTACATAGTTCTAATAATGAAGCTTTACATTTGTGATTTTATCACATAGATTGGATATTTTATTTTATTCTTTTTAAGAGCTCCTGGCCACACCCTGCAGTGCCTGAGGAGCTAATGTGGTGCTCAGGAGTGACCCCCTGGTGGCGCCCAGGGGACCACAGGCAATGCCAAACCTGGGTCAGTGTCACGCAAGGCAATCAAGCACCTAAACTCTGGCACTAGATGGGGTATTTTAAAAATAAGAACATCGCCCACAGAATAGATAGGAGGACATGAGGCCCCACCTATGTGTGTTTCTTTGTGCTTTCCCGACGTGGCCCGTCCTGTTCACTGCCGTGTCTCTTCATTTGTTTTGACATTCAGCATTGTTGAATCAGAGTAACTCGGAGACGTTCAGGGGTTTCTTCCGTACCATTTTCCACCTCTGTGTAGGAATATTTGTATATAACAGGATCATTCTCTGCAGTGTCAGGAAGAGCTGAGCCAAATGATTGGGAAATAGGCTACGCCCTGCAGCAGGGCACGTAAGGCCGCCTTTGTGAACACATGCCACTCACCCACCCTTTATTGCAGCGGTGTTTCATCAGCTGAGCATTGCCTCCCCGCACCTCATTAAATGATAGCGGAGAACGTTTTCAGCTCTATTTCTCAATTAAATTAGATATCCTGTTTCCAGTATTCCTCATTACTAAAAGAATTTATGTTGAAAATGGTTGAAGATAGATGTTTTTCTTGGTATTCCAGGAAATTTTAAAGGAGAACATGCATCATTTTACTCCAGGAACCAATATGCTGTCTGAACCCTAATTTGGTTTTGGTTTTCATGGGGAAGTGTGATAGTGTAAAACATAATTAATGCACTATTACAGCGCCCAGAAATGAGCACATCCTTTCGCTGCTGTATTCTAGCTGTGTCTGTTTGATCTTCTGTGAAATGGAGTAATCAGTGATAGAGGATTACATGACCTGCTACCCAGAAAACATTTGCAATTATTTTAGCACATAATGAGCCCTAAATTATGAATTTTTTTCTCCTAGTCCTTGTAAGTATGTTCTTTGGGAAGGAAATGGCAACTGAACTGCTTGCAGCAGTTGGAAGCTTATTAAGCCCCTATGTAGCATTTTGCTGTTGAGTTTTTGAATCTTTGTTTCTTGTTTATGTTCATCCCTGCTAGCTGCAATTATGTTAGATAGGATCTCCGGTTGTTTTCCTGTTTGCTTTTTAACTTCCAGTGCATGCTTCAAAATTCTGCTTTCCTCCAAGGTCGGTTTTTAGAATGTCAACTCTTTCATGAAATTTGTGTGTGTGTGTGTGTGTGTGTGTGTGTGTGTGTGTGTGTGTGTGTGTTGGTCAGACTTCTTCATCAAAACCCTGAGTGGATGGTTTGAGGCTCTTCGTATTCCTGGAGCAAGCAGATGCCTTTGGGCTACACTGGCTCATCACTTGATCACTTGATCACTTGAATCCCGTTATTCATCGATTTACTCGAGCGGGCACCAGTAACATTTCCATTGAACCCTATCACGTGCCAATGTAGCCCAATGGCATCTGGTTGATTCAGGAATATGAAGAGCCTCAAACCGTTCCTTCAGGGTCTTAACAAGGAAGTCTGACCATCTTGTAGGTGGGCGGCCACGTGATCTTTTTGACATCCCGTGGGATCCAGTCGGTAACGGCTCTAGTCCAGCGGTTGTCTCCAAATCGCATTACATGTCCAGCCCATCTGATTTTCGATGCCTTGGCAAACTATAATGAGAATATAGTGCCCGCATGGCAGAGCCTGGCAAGCTGTCCGATGCGTGTTCGATATGCCAAATCCAGTAACACTGGCTCATGACAGGAACAAATGGAAACGCCCGCTTGAGCAAATCGACAAATAAGGGGATGTCAAATGGTCGGTGTGTGTGTGTGTGTGTGTGTGTGTGTGTGTGTGTGTAGAAAGAATGTCAATTGGAGTTTTGTGTTTTGGCTTTTGAGGCTACATACAGTAATGCTCAGGGGTTACTGCTGACTCTGCACTGAGAAATTACTCCTGGCTGTGCTTGGGAGACCATATGGGATGCCAGAGCTCAAACCTGGGTCATCTGCATGCAAGGCAAACACGCTACCGCTGTACTATTGCTCAGGCCCCTTATCTTTCCGTTGTAACTAGCAAACAGTTGCTCTTGTTCCTGGTGTAATAAGAAAGCAAGTGGTCTGCCTTTCCGTCTAGTCTGACTTCTTTTTTGGCATGCCCTTGTACACATAGGTTGATTCATCATTTTTGCAGAGCTGTAACTAAGATGAATTGGGCCAAGAAGATAGCTTCGAGGGCTGAAACACTTGCTTTGCATTCAGGAGCCCTGGTTTTACTTGGTTCCCTGAATACAACTAGGCACTACTCCTGAGCCCTGAGCATGATGTAGCCCCCAAACATCTCAGGGTGTGGCCCAGAAAACAGTTCACAGAAGAAGAATGAACTTTGATATCACCTGGTATTTAGTCCCTCTGACTTAACTTGTTGTAAATGTCATTTTATTGGTAGCACTTAATTTCTAGCACATGTTTTTCTGCAAAGCAATATCCTTGAATGCATGCTTGAAATTTGATTTCTAAAGTTGAAAGAGTAGAAAAACAGTAGACAAATTATTTTCACAATTGGTAGCAATTCTCATGACACTATTAACTTTATTTTCATCCTTCTCTTAGCCACATTTGGTTTTTATATTCTTGAACATTTTTATATTCTTGAAATTTCCTTGGTCATTTAGAATGCTGTCTCATGTAAACTTTGACTTCCAGTATTTCTTTATTCCAGATGTTTGTCTGGCTAGAAAAGTGGACAGCTTTTCCAATTCTTGGGCCAGCCAAATGTGCCCTGTTGATTTAAATGGGTGCCTCTCTTTTCATTGTTCCTTTTCATTGTTCCTGAGCATGTTCTTCCTCAGTTGCTCATTTTTATCATATGGTTTTTGCTGCAACTATAATGTGTCACGCCATACTTACAAGAACAATTGCAAGGCATTAAAATGTTTCTTTTTCTCAAGAACCCATAATCCAGCCATAGCATTACACTCTTTGGACTTTTACGTTGAAGCTAGATGTTGATCATGTCAATGGCTTCAATGTTAAAGCAACACATAGTCTTTTCAATGGCATCTTCATAAATGCCGAATCTCCTGATAATTGGATAAACTCTGAACTTGGCTAGAAATATTAAATCTTGGGCAAATTGTGCTATTGCTGCGTTGGTGACTGTTGAGGGAACACAGGTGGTGAATCATGGTCTTTGCCTTCCAGGAGTGTGTGTTCTGATGAGGCTGGAAGTTGCATCAGCTTAATTGAAGTGATCGGTGCCACAGTGCTTGGCTCAAGTGCTTTGGATCATGACTGAAGGGGTCAAGAACAGGGCCAGTCTCACTGGACCTACATCAAAGCTAAACCTTTTCCCCTGGATTTTGTTGAATCAAAAGGAAAATAAAGCCGCAAAAGTAGCATGTATGATTTAAAGGAGAGGCTGATGGAAAGTAATTGGGTAGTTCCCATCTGGTCTGGCTCAGCCACACACTGTTATTGATTCCTCACTCTGCGCCTGCAGTTTCATCCACTAGACCCTTTGTTTCTTCCAGATGCCGAGTTCTCCCTTTATCCCCCTGCCCACTATGGTTTCTGACCATCATGGCCTCTCATTTTCCCTGCCTGCCAGTTGGGTGTTTGCCTCATGTAACTAGAGCCTTTATGGGTTACTTCCAGACTCTTGGGGTGAAGAGAAGGCAATTTCCAGCTTGTTTCCCTCCAACAGAGAGTCAAAATGTGGTTGACAATGAGTCCTTCTTTCAAGGGCTGGAGGTGCAGAGAATTACAGAGAGCAGTAAAGAGGTTGGCAGCCTGCTGATTGCCTTAGATCAAAGATAAGAATTGTGGAACTCTATAGGAGTTGACAAGGTGACAAACTGTGTTTCCTTCAGAAAGTGCATTTTCACTGGGAGAGTAGTCATCTGTGCTGAACACACATGTGAGGCACATGGAGATAAATATATGAGGCATTTCTGAAGGACAAAGGGAATCCCATCATTTGAGAATTAAAAGAAGGCTGTCAGTTTTGGGGATGGCAACGGGACTGGGCGTTCAAGAGTGGTGTTATAAGAGTCTTAGGCAAGAGTGTGCTTGGATCACAGTATTCACAATGTGAATTCTGTGAAAAGAAAATTCACAATGTTTTTTTTTTTTAAATTTTCAGTTAGCAGAGTTTTGCATGGATGGAGCTCTGACGAGCTGTGGAGTCTGGATGTTGAAAATGGCTGCCCTAATGGTGTAGGGGGCTCCTCTGGCTTCTTGTGAGGGCTCTATTGGGATGCAGGCAAGTTCATCAGTAATTATACAAACTGAGAGCCTACTACCCAGAGAATACCACCCACACGGCAGAGTCTGGCAAGCTACCCATGTCATATTTGATATGCCAAAACCAGTAGTGATTATAGACCTCATTCCCATGACCTGAGTGAATAGTTTGAGGCTCTTCATGTTCCTGGAGCGAGCAGATAACCTTGGGCTACACTAGCGTGCTACAGGACATATGGAGATGTTACTGGTGCCCACTTGAGCAGATCAATGGACGATAGGAAGACAGTGATACACTGATTCACAATACAGCATCTGTGTATCTGTTATCTAGAGAGATTTGCAAGGACTGGGGGCAGTTTGCTTTTCAGGTCTCTGACCAAGAATAAATTTGCTTCTGTTTTTAGTCTTTATTACTAGTATAATGACAATTGCATATTTTTCTGATAATCTATATATTCATGATAGGACTGTCATATTTGATATGCCAAATACCAGTAACAATTATAGATCTCATTCTCATGACCTGATGGAATGGTTTGAAGCTCTTTATGTTCCTGGAGCAAGCAGATGCCCTTGGGCTACACTAGGATGTGACAGGTCATATGGAGATGTTACTGGTGCCCGCTCAGAAAATTGATGAACAAAGGGAAGACAAGTGATACAAGTGAAGGAAATTTTTCAGAAAAGGACCAAAGATATTTGCTAATGCTAATGCTTGCTATGTTTTTAAATTGGTAATGTTGCTTGTTGTGTTAGCAATGCACTATTATATATGTTAAAATGTAAGAGCTTGCAAATTTAATACCTCATGGAACTCAGATATCTTATTTCAGTTATAATCAGATGTCTCACAAAAGAAAATATGTACTTTTTTTTTCTTTTGGGTCACCCCAGCAATGCTCAGGGGTTACTCCTGGCTCTGCACTCAGGAATTACTCCCTGGCTGTGCTCTGGGGGCCATATGGGATGCTGGGGATCAAACCTGGGGTCAGCTGCGTGCAAGACAAACACCCTACCTGCTGTGCCATTGCTCCAGCCTCAAAAAATATTCATCATTGATCTGGAACTTTTAATTCGGGTGGGGAGTGTTGGAGCGCCACTTAATGTGTTCTTAGCCACTTCTGGCTCTGTATAAGCTCAGGAGTCTTTCCTACTAATACTCAGCGAATCATATGTGGTGCCAGGGCCTGAGCAGAAATCCACGTGCAAGTGCACACATGAGTCCCCCCTATACCATTTCTTCACCGTGGAACTTATAATTTATTACGGTGAAGTGTTGGGACTTAACTAGACTCATGTACATGTGTCTATATTAATTTTTATGGCCCAAAACAATCAACTGTGGTTTTTTGTTATTGTTGTTGTTGCAACATGCAGTGCTCATGTGTCTCTGACTATGTACTGGAGTTGCTTAATGAAAATGACCAGGTTTAGGATTTGTCCAAAATTTTAATTCTTTTTATTATGAATTTTTTTTCTGTATTGGGTTTATGAATCAGTGTGGTAGTCACATTGACTAACTAAAACTTGCTAAGCTTCAAATGAAGCTTCATTGTCTTGGTTGTTCATAATTAAAATAAAACTTCCTTTCTTATTTTGGAATGATAAAATTTTATTATCTTTGGCAAATTAGAATTAATAACTCTGGTGTCTAAATAAAAGTAGCTGGATGAGGTGGAGATTCCTACCATTTTCAGGGTGAGGACAATAAGTAAACAGCAGGGAATCTGAGCACTTCAAATTTAAATATGTAATTCTATAAACAATGGAATCTACTCCTCCATCTATACAAACAGTTAACTGTCAACCTTCTGGAGAGAGAAATCACAGTGAAGGAAATAGCAGACTCCAGTTGAGAATGGAAACAAATTCTGTGTCAGGTCACAGTGTGACATTCTAGTGATATTCGGAGGAGGAGAAGTTGTTCCTTCACTCAAATGACTTATCAGGACGCAGTTCCCGTCTGCTAGAAAATTCCCTACCACTGGGTGACTGTTGTTGCAGCAGCTGTTATCATAGATGCCGAAGATGGGAGGTATCGTGAGTGAGACTCTTTTTTTTCATCAATAAGCATCATACACACAGATGTTGAGTTTTGAGTCAAAAAGAAGAAAATGGAATTTCACTGTGCCTGCCATGGGTTTTATTGAAATCTGAACGAGCAAATTCTCAGCAGGGTAGTACTTCAGTGTTGTAGCAGAGAGAACTACTCCTTAGCAAAATGTAGTAACTCATACTTGATAGTGGATACAATCAAGTGTATCCACTATCAAGAATTACTGTTTCATGTCCTTTCAATAAATGGCAGAAATAGTATGGCTGGACCATATGGTATTTTCATTTTCTCTTCTTTTTTTTTTCAACAATCTCGTACTGTTATTCTTAGAAGCTGCACTAGTTGATATTTTTCTACCTCTCTGTGTTTGGTGCTTTTATGCCAGAATTCTGTAGTCCACATCAGGGCTTAACACCTCTCATATTCCCATTTCAGATTTTTCTGACTATTTTTATTTTACTTCCCTTGATCTCTATGCTTCTTGTTTTTCAGTATGTTGATTTGGCTAAATGGCCTCTCTGGCAATATTTAAGATTCATGCAAGGAAAAATGTGTTCTCAAAATAACTTTTATTTTCTGCTTTTTCCTTTGAAACTCTACTCATCACTGTTAATAAGTAAACATGATTTGCTGGGTTACACATACATCTAGTTGATCTGGTTTCACATTTCATTTCACGTGCTCGGTAAACACCATGATTTACTGAGAACAGCAATCAAAGCAAGGGCTGTAGTTAACAAGGAACCAGATTTACGAATACAGTTTTTAACTACATGACCCCAGTGCGAACTGATGGATTGTTCTGTATCCGTCCATTATTGAAGTAAGCAGAAGAATTTTTATATAGAAATCTTGCCTTGTGATATATCCTGTATGGAAAATGTTCACCAAAATAAGGAAGATAGGGACAGGTTCCCTTCAAGTAACACATTTACTAGAGACTTTATTTAGCTGTTTATAGAATAGAATCATCTACTTTAGCTATTTATAGAATAGAATCATCTACACATCAGTTTGTTTTGCATTGAAAATGACTTCTTGCTTATCAAAGGAGTGTTTCTCTATTTGGATGTGGTCTCCTTAGAGGTCACGTGATGCCTTAGCGGGTATAGGAAAAGAAAATAAAAAGCTGCTGTGCTTAATGTTTTGAAGGACATGTGCAAATTCTTGTCACTTTGCTTGTTTCCATGATCCTGAATTTTTTTCAGCTTGATCCAAGTTAGAAGAAGTTTGAGTGTTGGAGAAGAGCAAGCCATAGACTAACAGTAGTGATGGATGAGATGGCAGCATGTGGCAACCCCGCTTAACCACACCCCTTTTTGTCTTGTCTCCTAGGTCTACCCCGAACTGCAGATCACCAACGTGGTGGAAGCCAACCAACCTGTGACCATCCAGAACTGGTGCAAGAGGGGCCGCAAACAGTGCAAGACCCACGCCCATATTGTGATCCCCTACCGCTGCCTGGGTAAGCCCCCAGCATAGAGCTGGGCAGACTTCCCTGTCTTTGCCATCGAGAGAGAGAGAGAGAGAGAGAGAGAGAGAGAGAGAGAGAGAGAGAGAGAGAGAGAGAGAGAGAGAGGGAGAGAGAGAGGGGGGGGAGAGAGGGGAGAGAAAAAAAAAAACTCAAACTAGACCAAGACCAAATGGACTTGATTCCTTTAGTGCCACTCTAATTTTGGGTTTGTTTTACTTTTGTTTCTATTTCTGGTTTGGGGGCCACCCTCTGCAGTAGTGAGGGCTTAACTCCTGGCTCTGGCTCAGGGATCGCTCTGGGGGACAACAGAATTGGACCCAGGTCTATCCCATGTGAGACTAGTGCCCTGCCTGCTGTATTGTCTCTCTGCCTTTGGACTATTTTTCTTTTTCCTTTTACTAGCAAAGTGGCCTGTCTTTTTCCCTTAATAGTAGAGGAGCAGTATTTTCTAGCTTCCTGCAGAATAATTTACACAGTGTGTTGCTTAATTGCAGGTTCTGGGGCTGATCCCAGGACTTCCTGCTGTTTACCAAATTCTGTAGGTGACTATCATGTATGTTACCTAGATGTGTGGAATTAGGATCCTGGATGCTTCTGCACACAGACTTCATAGGACAAAGAATCTGACTTATCACCAGCTAGTTTACCACCAGAGGGAGGAAATGGGGTTGGAGATAATTATTATTCCCTCTTAAAGTAGGAAGTCTTTTCTCTTTTCCTTCCTTCCTTCCTTCCTTCCTTTCCTTCCTTCCTTCCTTTCTTCCTTCCTTCCTTCCTTCCTTCCTTCCTTCCTTCCTTCCTTCCTTCCTTCCTTCCTTCCTTCCTTCCTTCCTCCTTCTTCCTTCCTTCCTTCCTCCCTCCTTCCTTCCTTCCCTCCTCCCTCCCTCCCTCCTTCCCTTCCTTCCTCCCTCCCTCCCTCCCTCCCTCCCTCCCTCCCTCCCTCCCTCCCCTCCCTCCCTCCCTCCCTCCCTCCCTCCCTCCCTCCCTCTCCCTTCCTTCCTTCCTTCCTTCCTTCCTCCTTCCTTCCTTCCTTCCTTCCTTCCTTTCTTTCTTTTTTTCCTTTTTCGTCCTTCCTGTGCTTCCTTTAATGCTCAGGGTTTACTTCTGGCTCTGCACTCAGGAATTACTCCTGGTCATGCTCTGGGGGCCATATGGGATGCTGGGGATTGAACATGGTGTCGGCTGTGTGCAAGGCAAATGCCCTACCCGCTGGCCTAGCTATCGCTCCTGCCCCCTTTGACCAATTTTTTTTAATGAAGTTATTTTAGTTGCTACCATATATTTTTTTTCTCTAAAAGCAGGCACATTTGTTTTATATTTAAACTAACCCAGTGATCTGTCTCTTCCTACTTATATTTCTGTTATCAGGCTGGTTTGTGGAAATCTTTTGATCACTAACATCTAGGTGTTTTCCATAAGTTTATCTTTCAGTAGGATGATTGTAATTATGGAAATAGGGATCTCTGTTGGGAGACACAGGCATAAATTGATATGTATCCTGTCGCCTATAGAGACTAAAAAGAAAAAAATTTAAAGTCCTAGTAATAGTCTTGAAAATAAGAATGATTATAAACTGCCTGAAAATCAGTATCCTACTTGTTCAAACTCAAATGGCACAACAGCATGACTATTTAATGTGCATAATTTGGGGTCTGCATGGGAAACATGGGGCATCATAATAAGTGTTTCGTCAGCTGATTTACTCCTCATAGTGTGATGATGCAGAAAGTGTGTCAAAACCAGATTCTTAGACATCTGCTAGCTCAAGAGTTTTCTTGTTCTTCTGTTTGGCTCTTGATTAGTTCACTGGCCCTCTCTGCCTTTCCTGCTTGATTGGTCAAGAAGTGAAGATATAATAAACTGAAAATAACTATTTACATACTAGAGAGGGAGCCCATCCTTCAAGAAAAGATAAAGGTCACCTGTCTCCGTGAACTATGTAATTAAAACTAACTTAGTTGTTACCCCCATGAGATTGTATTACTCAGCAGAAGTCAGGAGGTTGCTCACAAATTAATTCAGCGGGCCAGGCCGTGCTAATGATTTCTATCTTGGGGTTCTCACCTGCTCATTCTTTGAACCATTTCAGATACATTTCCTTTAGAATAGAACCTCATGGAGACAGGTACTGAGTCTTCGAGGCCTGTTACTGTGACTCTGTGACCCCAGACAGGTTAAATCTCTACTTGATAATGTTTTCCAGTTTATGGTCATACTAGGCAACAGTTTATCTTGTCACCTGTTGTTTGAACAAAATATTACTGTTTAGCATTTCATAGCTACTCTGTAAGCTCTCTGGCTATGTCCAAATATGTCATTTAGATGAAAGAAATAGTTTATTTTTAATTCTCAAAACATTTTTTCTTCCTGGTAAATAAAATCTTATGTTCCTTTTAACGTGAAGCATATTAAAATTCAGAACAGGGCTTGAAAAGAAAACATGTCCACTATGACTAACAAATAGCCTGGTTCCTTATTGCTGTTCTCTAAAGCCTGGGTGTCAGATCCTCTATCTAGATGGAGGCAGTGTATCTGGTTGCTTTGGTATTTTTTTTCCCTTGGACGTTTTCTTTGAGAGTGAGGTGCTTCTCATCTCACTCTTTTCCTGTCTCTCTGTAGCCAGAATATAGAATCTGTCTTAATCATTGTGCAGTTAATTTATTATCGCACATGGGAGTCCTAGTACATCAGTGTCATTATTTAAGGGAAGGTATTTTCTTTTGCAAAACTCTCCAGCCCTTTCCATTGAAATGACTTACATCCTGGTGGAATAGAGCCACTGTTGAAACTGCCATTCTTTTGCACTTGACTCTGTCTGGTAAAGACCAGGTACTATTGCACAAGATAAAGTACTGTTGACTTTCAGGGGCAAATTCAGGTTAATAGCCAGGTCCCCAGAATTAGAGGTTAAAGAATTGCTACTTTAAGTGATAAGGTAAATGATTACCTGAAGTCATTCTGTTTCATTTTCAAAGAGCTGCCAAACATAGGCGTATGGATGACCAGGAGACTGAATTCTGATACAGTCATATGAGAAACTGAAGTTATTCAGATGAATTCTCATTGAATTTCATTGTTTTAGTATCACTGTAGGACAGACTCTTTTCGTAGGCAGTTGTTTCATGGAAATTATCTATAATTAATCTTCAGTGTAAAAAGATTTTTTTCAGATACTGTGACAGATACTATTACCAGAGTTTGTTTCTTTTTTAAATTTATGCTAAACAGCTTTCTTAAGAAATATCATACTGCCAATAATCAAAAATGTTCCACGGGACCACTTACTTGTAAGAGTAGGATTGAGTAAGGAAGAACTTTTCCTCCAGAGTCTGTTTAGGTACCCGATATTCAACACTGTCAATAATAGGGTTTCAGGCATATAATATTTCAGCCCCTCTCTGCCATTGTCCCCTCCCAGCGTCACCCTTTGGGCACCTCAGTTGTATAGGCTGATTCCAAGGCTCTGTTCCTGTTGGTCACTTTTTATTCCCTTGCTTTGTTTCCTTTATTTTAAACAATTTTTTTAATTGAAACACCTTGAGATACATACACACTTACAAAATTGTTCAAGATTGGATTTCAGTCATCACTTGTATCACTTGTTCATCAATTTGCTCGAGCGGGCGCCAGTAACTTCTCTATTAGTTGGGAATTAGGTCCGTTATTGTTATTGTTTTTGGTATATCAAACACACCACAGGTAGCTTGCCAGGCTCTGCCGTGGCTCTGGGTGCATCCCAGGGGTCCCAGTCTTTTTCTATGTCAGACCATCAACCATCCAGGGCCCCCAGGGCAGAGCCTAGGTGTAGGCAAGCCTGTCTCCTGTCTGCCACCTGCCGATGCAGCCGGGCACCATAGCCACACCTGCAATACCTGAGGGGCAGGCTTAAGTCAAAGGATGCTCCAATGCCCCTCCCTGCATCAGTGCATGTTTCCCATCACCGATCTCCCCAGCGTCCCTCCTGCCACCGCCCCTACGCCATAGCCCAGCCTGCTTCTATAGCCCTGCCTCTACCCCCCACCTCCCTCTCGCTCGCTTTCTCTTCTCTCTCTCCTTTCTTCTGGCCATGATGGTTTGCAGTACAGGTACTGACAAGTTATCGTATATATCCCTTTACCTTCTCACTCAGTTCTTGTCCAGAGTGGTCATTCCAACTGTCCTTGTCATAGTCCCTTCTCTATCTTAACTGCCCCCTCTACTTCTACATTTACTTTGTTTCTTTCTAGTCTACACATGACACTGTTTGTTCTGGCTCCATCTCACCCTCTCTGGCTGACTTTAGCATGACACGCTCCTAGTCCCATTATTGAAAGGTGAATTGTATGAGTCCATCTTTTCTTGGAGCTGAGTGGTACAGAAGAAGGTTTTTATTATAGACTTGTGAATATAAGGTTGCCCCAAGGCAGGAATTTGCTGTGACAGTAAGGAATTTAATGTGACAGTAAGGAATTTAGTGTGACTCTTCAGCTCTCACTGACCTGTTTTCTGTAGATTCAGGCAGAAAGTCCTGGGAGATGCATGCGGAATTGTATATACCCGAGAGGAAATGATACTGGGGGACCCTGACTTCTAAACCCAAGGGGAGGTCAGTGTTTGAATGATGGGTATTTCTAAAGATATTTTTCATTCTGTTCTTATACTGAATGACCAGATTCTTGGGTGTTTCTTTATCGGGCTACATCCTGGGTAGCCATCTTGGGTGTGTCTACATAGTAGACTTCTCTGTGTGGTCTTCTGTGTTGTACCTTTGAATATTCCAAGTTGGTCATACTTCTGAACCAACATACAAAATCTTCTTTTGTGGGGTGGGGACAGTTCGACACCCAATGGCACTCAGAACTGACTCCTGGACTCTGTACTCAGGGGTCACTATTCATAGGACTTAGGGGCTCCTATGTGGTGCCAGGGTTCAAGTCTGGTGAGCCATGTGCAAGGCAAGCACCTACCCACTATACTTCTACTCTGGCCTAGCATAGAGAATCTTCATCTCAATGATTTTTATAAAGGAATATAGACATGGAAAAGAAGCATGAACAGTGTTATTTCCAAACACTTAAAAGTGACTTGAATTTTATTGAAACCTTTTTTTTTTTCTATTTAAATTCTATAATAGATGAGTAGCCTTTATCATCAGGAAAAGAGAACTGTGAATTTCAGTTCATAAAGTTCCCTATCCACCCTCAGGTAGTAACAATAATGGTTGGAAAGGTCACAGAATTGGTTGTTAATTTGATTTTTTTAATCTGTTATAGTTGTACTTTTATGAACTTTATAGAGGAGTAATAACTTCGTATGGGCTACATTTGTTTCAGGACTGATTATTAACCAGAAAGAAGTTGAGGTTATTCCATAGATTCCTTATTGTTGGGGAAGGTCTGAGAAGGCTCTTGGCAAAGCCTTAGAATACCTTTAAATGATCACCTTTGAATAGATTACTCCAAAGCCTGGTTACTCCGTGCTTCTGCTCCAAGGTCTTGATCATATTAACTTCAGAATGATTTGCTTTCCAAAGTTTATGAAAGAGAATAAGTAGGAAGATGCCTTTTATAGAAATTTCAAGAGAGTTTTTTTTAAATCAAATTTTGAAAAGAAGAATTTATTGTCTTTATGTTGGCTCCGATTCCAACTTGGTATCATGTTCTTATTTTAATAAGCGTATCTGCTTTTAGATCTTTTGGAACTCTTAACAAGTTATATGTTGTCTGGGAGAAGAACTCTGATAGTATGAATAATTTACCTAGTGAAATCTTTGACCTTTCTTTTCTGTTGATGATATATTCAAGATATTAAGTAATGTGAATCTAGGAAGCACGGCTTCTTACAGTGTGTCCGTATGCACACAGTGCTCTGCTGTCCAAATTTTTTGGTTTTTTTTTTCTTTTTTGGGTCACACCCAGCAATGCTCAGAGTTTCCTCCTGGCACTTCATTCAGGAATTACTCCTGGCGGTGCTCGGGGGACCAAATGGGATGCCAGGGATCGAACCCAGGTCGGCTGTGTGCAAGGCAAACACCCTCCCTGCTATGCTATCGCTCCTGGCCCCTGTCCAAGTTTTAATGAAATTACAAAATATATTTATGTTAAGTCCTAGGTGATTCACATGCACTGTTTATTTGACCAGATATTTCAATGCTTTTTAATAATGCGTCGGAACTGAGTGGTGTTACGACTGAACATGTCATTTGTAACGTGTAAAAAATTACAATTGTGTATTTGAAATACATTTCTTAGATTACAACACTGAAATGTTTTTATTGTACAAAGTTTAAAATGCAACCACAACCAAGAATTAATAACTAAAATCATTTGGTCTTCTTCCAGTGAATCATTTTCATACCTGTTTTTCTCTTAAAAGTTTAGTAAGGTCATAATTGTTTCCTGTTTTGCTATCTGCTTTGTTTTTCACTAGATCTATTTCATCCCATGAAATATTCCTGTAAAGGTTGATTTTTTTTTTTATTCTAGAATTGCTAAATGTTTATTCCTTCATTTTGGTAATTAGGTTGCTTCCTTTGTTTTGTTGGGGTGGTGGTTTTAAATGATTTTTTTTTCTCTTTTTGGTTCACACCCGGCAATGCTCGCGGGTTACTCCTGGCTCTGCACTCAGGGGTTACTCCTGGCAGTGCTCAAGGGACCATACGGGATGCTGCAGATCCAACCCAGGTGGGCGACATGCAAGGCAAATGCCCTACCCATTGTACTATTGTACGTCGCTCCTAAAGAGTTATTTTTAAATGATAAACATCCTGGTCTAGGGGGTAGATACAGAAGATTCTGAGGACATCTTGGCAGGAGCTTTTGGAATCATGACTCAGTTTTAGGGTGGGAAAGCTAGTATAAAGGGCAGGGAGCTTGCCTTGCACATGGCTGCCTCAGTTTGTTCCCCAGCACTCTATATGGTTTCCTGATCACCAAAAAAGTGATCCCTGAACATAGAATGAAGAGTAAGGGCTGAACTGAAGAGTAAGGGTGTGACCCCCCAATAAAAGAGATTACTCAAGTAGAGTTAAAATATTATTTCATAAGTATTTGCATATTTTTTTAGAAAAGTAATTTATAGTTTATAGCATTGAGACCAAATATATGCTGTCATAAAATCACAATCAAGAAAGTCATTAATAAAAGAATTGATGCAAAGGCAGTAACAAAAATCCTGATGTGTTTTAATGCTTTAAGATGTGTTTTAACACAGGCCCCCAACGCTACCAGAAGGGACACGTAAGCACTGAGCTTGTAAACGCTATTGAGCACTGCGGAGTATAGCCCCTAAACAACCTCCCATCAACAAACGAAAGAAAAATATAAATAGGATCTTTTACAAATGTCCTAAGAAAATGAATTTTCCCCTTTGTTTTGTTTTGGGGCCACATCAGGCAGTGCTCTGGGACTGTTCACAGCTCTGTGCTCAGTGTCCACTCCTGGTGGGATTCAGGGGATCATACGGGATACCAGGGATTGACCAAGGCTGCCACATGCAAGGCAAAATCCTTACGCACTGTACTATCCGTCCAGCCCCAGGAAAATAACTCTTCCCCCCCCCCCCCATACCTCTCCCCGACCAGGAAAAATATCTTTTTAAAGGGGGTATGAATTAACACCTCTTTAACTTTAAATTTATCTTTTTAAACGGGCATGAATTTGACATGGTAGAGCCTGGCAAGCTACCCGTGTTTTATTTGTTATGCCAAAAACTAGTAACAATTATGGACCTCAATTCCATGACTTGAAGAATGGTTTCAGGCTCTTCCTGTCCTGGGAGCAAGCAGATGCGCTTGGGGTACACTTACTTGCGACAGGACATATGGAGATGTTACTGGTGCCTGCTCGAGCAAATCGATGAACAACGGGAAGACAGTGATCAAAAGTGGCAGAACATTTGAAATGGTCACATTGTAGTGCTTATCCCAGCAAGTTCTTGGTATTTACTTTACTCTAAATTCTAGGGGATCAATTTTGCTCATTTTTTTTGTTATGGTAATCACTGAGTGGCTTCATTAAACTTGGGGGGTGGGGGGGGAAGTACCTTGCCATAGAGGCAGCTTGTGAGAGTGGGAGGGAAACTGGGGACATTGGTTCTGGGAAGCGTGCACTGGTAGAGGGATGGGTATTGGAACACTGTATGACTGAAACCCATACATAAACAGATTTGTAACTGTATCTCACGGTGATCCCTTGATATCCCGTTATTCATCAATTTGCTCAATTGGACACCAGTAATGTTTCCATTTGACCCTATCACGTGTCAGTGTAACCCAATGGCATCTGTTTGTTTCGGGGATATTAAGAGCCTAGGACTGTTTGTTTAGGGTCTTGATAAGGAAGTCTGACCATCTTGCAGGTGGGTGGCCACGCGATCTTTTGATGTCCTGTGGAGTCCAACTGGTAATGGCTCTAGTCCAGCGGTCGTCTCCAGATCGCATTATATGACCATTCCATCTGATTTTTGATGTCCTGGCAGATGAGACAGTGTCCTTGATTTTAGAATAGAGACGGAGGTCGGGACTCCAGATTCCTTCTCTCACTTGAGTGAGGCATGATATTCCAAGCACGGCTCTTTCGATTCCTCTTTGGGAGACCCGAATGGTATTCTCATCCTGTATCACGGTGATGCAATTTAAAAAAAAAAAAAAAACCCTTTCCTTCTCTTCCCCAACCCTTGATAAATTGCTATTGCTCAATATGTGTTCTAAGAGGAGCTCCTTTCTTTCTTTCTTTCTTTCTTTCTTTCTTTCTTTCTTTCTTTCTTTCTTTCTTTCTTTCTTTCTTTCTTTCTTTCTTTCTTTCTTTCTTTCTTTCTTTCTTTCTTTCTTTCTTTCTTTCTTTCTTTCTTTCTTTCTTTCTTTCTTTCTTTCTTTCTTCTTGCTTCCTTGCCTTGCTTGCTTGCTTGCTTCTTCCTTCCTTCCTTCTTCCTTCCTCCTCCTTCTTCTTCTTCTCCTCCTCCCTTTTTTCTTCTCTCTCTCTCTCTCCCTCCCTCCCTCCCTTCCTTCCTTTACCTACCTACCTACCTACATCTATCTCTCACTCTCTCGCGTTCTCACTCTCGCTCTCTCCTGTCAGCAAGAGGTTCTCTTTGAAACCTGATGATGAAGGGCTGTCCCAAGGCAACAGCTGTGCCACTGCCTGGAGAGCTGCCAGTGCAGATGGAGGAGGCTGGGAGACTCCTAGAGGGGGAGTCTCCAGGACAAATGGCCTCCCTGGCCTTCTCTCTCTCACTCCTCTCTCTCTCTCTCTCTCTCTCTCTCTCTCCTCTGTCTCTCTCTCTGGCTATCTCTTTCTCTGGCTATCTCTTCTTTTGTACATTATGGTCTGCAATACAGACACTGAAGGGTTATAATGTATTATAATGTATATCACTTTAGAGATGGGTCCAGTTTTGATTATACTATGAATTCCTGAATTATAAGTCACAAAATTACTAAGATCAGTCAGTGCCCACAATCACAAACCCTTATTGCATCTTAACCGGTAACGTTCTACATTAAATTATTTAAAAGGAGCATAGAGGTAATTTTTCTATACATAGAATCACTAATTAGCACCAAGGAAATGCAAACATCTGATAAAATCCAGATAAAGCCTACCACAAATTTTAGGATGCTAATACTAATTTGACTGACAACACCCTGTCACCCGGTTTCGAACTACAGATCTTTATTTTGGTTTTTACTTTTTAAACTTTATTTTTGGATTGCAGTTTAGCAAATGTTACTGGTAGGGTTTCACACAAAATAGTCCACACTCCTCAGTGTTCCCTCTCCTCCACCATTGCTCTGCTGTCTCTTCAACACTACCATGCCGCCATGTAACTTACAACTTCTTTTTTTAATTAAGTTTAAACATTTTAATTCCTATATTTATTTTTTTATTTAATCACAGTGAAATACAGTTACCAGGTTAGGATAGAGAGGAAAAGTGCCTGTCACGGGGAGTGCTGGAGGGAAAGTGGGGACATTGGTGTTGGGAAATGTACACTAGTGGAGAGATGAGTGTTGGAACATTGTCTGACTCAACCCCAATCACCTAAAGCTTTATAATGGCCTATCTCGTGGGAGATTTAATAAAAAAGTAAACTAAAGTAACTGACCCATCTTCTCTCTGCATTCCTCTCCTCATCACTAACCCAGTCAAAGTTTTCAGTTTGAATCATCACTCTGACACAATATGGTGTGACTTGTTTTTCAATTTTATTTAATTAAAGAAGTACGATTTCCAAAGCTACTGATAGCTTAGTTTCACAGTACTTCAGCATCAACCCCACCAGCAGTGTCGACATCCCTCCACCAACATTCCCATGTTCCTCCCCACCTCCACCACCATCTCCCCATCCTTCTTCTTTACATTTCAAAGTTCTGGGTGATTGTTGCTTACTTAGGTCTCATGGTTTCGGTGTCACTGAGTCTGTGCTCTGGATCCATACCTAAGCCACTCCTCTACATCCCCGGAACCACTGAAGCCACGAAACCTCTCTTTCCCCATTGCTTCTCTTGCTTATTTTCTCCATCCATCATGATTTCTTTCCTTTTCCATCCTTCTCCCTGTACTAGGATCATGGGTGATCTAGGTATTGGCCCCCTTTCCTACATTACATTTCCTTGTCCATTCATTCCGTATACCACAGATATGTGAAACCATCCTATGCTTGTCTTTCTTCTTTTGGCTTATTTCACTCAGCCTGATACCTTCCAGGTCCAATCAAGTTACAGCAAATTATATGATTCCATTGCTCCTTGAAACTGCATGGATTAATATTTTTAGGTAAGAAAAGGGAAGGAGTACCACAAGAATATAGGGAAGGAGTACTGTAAGAATATAGGGAAGGAGTACTATAAAAATAGATGCGAAGGAGAGTGGGATCTGGAACATTCAGGAGGTGGAAGAAGGTGAGGCATGACCCTGTATATCCTAAGGGATTTGTAGAGAAAATGAAGGCATGTGAATCAGGAAACTTGTATGGAGGTTCTGGAGATAGTAGTTTGCTTTGTAGGTTTGGTAAATAATGTTGGAAGATTAGAATAGAAAATGGTTTATTCTTTAGGTCTGGGTAGTATTAAAATCACATTTTTATTTGGAAGATCATTGAATTCATCTGACTTTGCATTTTTTGTCCAGAAAAATATTCAACTATTCACCATAATTTTATTTATCTTGCATATTAGTATTGCTATTTTGGTTTGAGAGTCCAAAGACTCAGGGGTTCGGGGGGGGGGCCACATATGGCTGAGCTCAGGGCTTACTCCTGGCTCTGTGCTCAGGGATTGCTCCTTATAGGACTCAAAGGACCATATAAGTTGCTAGGAATGAAACCCCGAGGTTAGCAGCATGTAAGACAAGCACCCTGCCATCTATATGTCACTAAGGCCCTACCTAACATATTATTAATATTCTATAATTACCTCTGATATGCTTACTTTCTTAGCCCTCATTATAGTGTAATACAATCTGTGAGTCAAGATAGAGCTTTTCATTAAGTTTGCTTAATAGATGGCACAATTGGATTTGAGGGGGAAAGTACTCATACCCTAGAGTAAATATTTCAATAACTAGTAGTAACCTGACTATATAACTCCACATCATCTTTTGAATTTTAATTAGCAAAGTCATGAGCATAGTAGATTGGGAGAAAGAAATTACATTATATTCACAGGCCCCTTGAAGGGAAAGAATAAACAGAGTGTAATCCTGGAAATAAATTACATGATATTGAAGACTAAAAATCTTTCCAATAGTGCAAATTTGAAAGTAATTGTTTTAGCTGAAATTGAAGTTTATGAAAATTGATATTTTTGTTAAATTACTGACATATCCTCAGAGTTTTAAGTTTATTTTTGATTTTTAATAAGTAGGCATTTAGGGTATGTTGAATGAACTGAAAACTTAGTTGAATATTGGAAAAGGGAAAGAAATGTAAAAGGAATAGCTTAAATGTTTGAAAGACACAAGGCATAAAGTAACAATTTCACAACTGTGAAAGAATCAGGGAAGATTATGGTAAATGCCATTTACTTAAGCTAGTATTGATCAAAAGAGTAAGGGCAGATTTTAACAATTAAGGAACATAGGATCACAGACTATGAAGTAATCAATACCTTGATAAAAGATTATTTAACTATTATCGCTAAGAAATAGAATCTAACCTGACCTCCATTAGTCTGATTAAAGCCAGCATGTATGAGAGCCATCTCTGTATGGAGATAAACATTAGATTACTGTATGACAGTTTTGTTATCCTTAGCTTTATATTGTAATGATAAAGATTTTTTATTAAAACCTACTCCTATTTATAATTAGTTCATAATGGTAATAGATCTTAGAAATTTTCTACTGTTCCTTAAGTGTTTGAGTAATATGTATTAATTCCTATCCTATTTATGATAATATAAATGTATTTATTATTTGTCATAGATGTTAATTACTTCCATTTCAGAGGTTTAAATCTTTTTTTTTTTGGTATAAAACTTGAGTGGCTTGGTGCACCAATGAAAGGGAACCACACACGCGGCTTTTAGGATGCAGGGACAGAAACCAGGGACTACAATAACCAGCATTCTAAGCAAGCATCCACAGACTGCACCAGAGACCTTGGTTCCACCCACAACACCCCGCCTGTTCAGAGACCTATCTGGCAGTGAGAGAGGAGCAGTAACCAAGATGATTCCACCTCCAGACCACCACAGCATTATGGGAAAATAATGCAGATCCCCTCCTCAAAATATGCAAGAAGATCCCTGAAGTATCAACTAGGAATATCCACATTCATAATCTCTCTGACAAAGAATTCAGAGAGGAAATGGTGAGGATGTTTAATGAGCTCAATGAAAAAATGGAACGGACAACCAATAAAATACAGGAAGACATAAATGAAACAGTGGAAAGGGCAGTCAACAAATTACGGGATGAAAAGAGAGCACTGCAAACAGAAATATCATCAATAAAAAAACTCAGTAAATGAAATGAAAAAAACACAAATGGTGCTCTCAACAGCTGCATGACAGCAGTGGAAGACAGAATCAGTGAGAATGAGGATGTGCTGCAGAAAACACTCAGGGGAATGCAACAGATAAAAAAAAAAAAGAAAAATGGATCAGCAGCAGAAGACAGAAAATTGGAATGAATGTTCCAGAGAAAACAACATAAGAATCAGAGGAGTCCCAAAAAGGACAGGAAGGCAACCCCTAAGGAAATAGGTCACTTGTCAATTGTCACTTGTCTTCCCGTTGTTCATCGATTTGCTCTAGCAGGCACCAGTAACATCTCCATTCATTGGGAATGAGGTCCTTTATTGTTACTGTTTTTGGTATATGATATACACCACAGGTAGCTTGCCAGGCTCTGCCGTGGCTCGGGTTCATTCCAGGAGGCCCAGTCTTTTTTCTCTGTCAGACCATCAAAAATCCTTGCAGAAAAGTTCCCAGAGTTAAAGGGACGCACACATCCAGATTCCAAGAAGCCCAAAGGGGTACCAGCAAAAAAGAAACCCCAATAAAAAGACTCCAAGACATATCCTAGTCAGAATAATGGATGCCATAGATAGACACAGTTCTTCAAGCGACAAGATCAAAGAAGGAAATTTTATACAAAGGAGCATCCATTCAAATTTCAGCAGACCTATCAGAAGAGACCCTTCAAGCTCAAAGGCAGTGGTGGGGTTTAGTGAAACAACTCATTGAAATGAAGGCCTCATCAAGAATTCTTTACCTGGCTAGACTTTCATTCAGATTTGAAGGACAGATACACAGCTTCTTGGATAAACAGCAGCTCAGGAACTTCTAGACTCAAAACAAACCTTAGAAAAGAAGGGCTGAAAGAGCTACTCTAAGACAAGACAAATCCCAAAAGAACAACAAACATATAGAAAGATGGCACAAAATCCCATGACAATAATCTCTCCAATGTCAATGGTCTAAATGCACCAGGTAAGAGACAGAGTGGTAAAATGGATCAAAAAATTGAACCCAACATTCTGATGCCTTCAAGAAACACATCTGAATTCAAATTCAGGAATACCAATACACACCTTTTCCTTCCTTCTTTTTTTAAAAATATGGGCCTTACAGACCATTCCCAGTGATGCTTGGCCAACAGGGTCTGAGTCATAATTTGTTACTGAGGGTTTAGGAGCTACCCAGGCAGTGCTGGAGTGGGGTGGTGTGCTCACATCCCTCGTTCTAGGGAACTGAATTAAGGGCTTTGCGTATGATTACCATGTAGTGTCTACCACTTAAGCAATTTCCCCAGCCCTGTATCTACTTGCTTTTTTTTTTCATTTGGTTTGTCTGTGCTACTTAACTTTCTCCTATTTCATAGTCATTGTAGAGCCCCAATTGAGTCACTTGACCCCATAACTTCTTTTAAATTTCTACTCTTGGCTCCAACTATTCACAGTCACATCAGTGGTGCTGGGGTGGGAGATGTGCAAATATGACTCTGATGCTTAGCATGTTGTGTGGACTCCACAGTTGTGTGCTCAGGGCCCTGGCAATGGTTGAGGGCCATGAGAACTATTCCTGGTGTGTGTAGAGTGTGTGGTGCGGAGATGGCATGAGACGAAGGGGGTCAAACTCAGTGACGGAACCTTTCAGGCATGTGCTCTAACCCTTTGACCCACGCCCGGCCCCACAGCCATTCTTCTACTCGCTGACTAGTCAACTAGTTGACTAGTCACTGTTTTGCGTCCCAATCTCTTGTTCCCTCCATGATCTGCAGATTCCAGATGTCCAGTTTTTATTCTCCAATGCATGATCACTCTGCTGCTGTGAATGTTGTCCAATCCATCTCTTTTCTGTCCTCCTCAGCCTCAGTGGGATCTAGCCCCGTCATTCTTTACCTTCCCTCCACACCCCCGTGTACTGCTGTTTCTCATTATCTCTCTTCCGACTTGGCTGTGGCTTATATTTCTGCTGCCCACCCAGGAAATTGCCAGTACTGGTGTGTTTCATAGGTGATCTCTTGTGTGGTTCATTTTCTCCTAATACAACATGCTCACTAGGAATCTATCCTTGCAATGGTTTTTCCCAAAACTGTACTTGATGATTTCTGGGTGATTATTTCTAGGTTAAAACTCTTATGTATTTCATGGTCTTTATGCTTGCGGTGACTTCCAGAGCATTAATAATGAGCTCTGTGTCCGCAGGATTAGAGGATAAACTATGATACTGCCAACGGTACCAGAGTATTGACTGCTAGTTTCATCAAAGACATGTGCTAGTTTCTTTCACCAGTTTGGGAATCTCCAGTTAAAGAAGAACATACATGAGTTTAGGGCATGCCTATTTTGTTTTTCTTTCTTAGTTTATTGGGCTGTGTGAAACAAATGGCTTTTTTTTTAGGAGGTTTTTTTTTTTTTTGCTGTTACTATTAAAGTCTCTTGAATTCTTAAATTTCTTGCTCAAAAAATAATCTGGATTTGAATAAGCATAATGTAGAAATTCTACTGTTGATTCAGAAATACACTTTCTAGGGAACCGTCACCATTAACAAGGCGTTTCGTTGTTTTGCCCTACTTTTTTTCCCACTAGTGACTGACCACTAGTGTTTTGCCCTCCTTTTTCCCCACTAGTGACTTTGTAAGAGTAAAGAGAATTCTGTCTAAATTCCCAAAACGTATTAAGGTATTATTGATTGCTCATAGTTTTTTAAGAAATGTGATATGTAATTAATAACTCTTATAATTTGACTCAAAAACATTTCAATTAGTGATAAAATACATCCTTTTATACAGATGTGACCTCTGGGTTGGAGTTACCATCTTCTACTTGCAATCTTCTATTTGGACTAAAATGTATAACTGACAGAACAGAATTACATCTTTCTAAAGCAAAATTTAGAAAATTGTCCTTTTCATAATTGGAGTTCAACAAGCTATCTAAGTCTTACCCTGTGCTCAGAAGTTCAAGAAAATGCATTACCTATTTTATATTATTAAAATGAACATTGCTCATTTATACATGACAGCTGTTATCAATGATCTATATTATTTTAATTTAATCTTATGAAAGAGGAGCTTGTGATTGTAGTACAGTGGTTGACTTCAAAGTATCAGTGTCAGCCCTGTTTTTCCAAAGGAGCTTTCTATATATCACTTGTCACTTGTCTTTCCGTTGTTCATCATTCACTTGATCACTTCATCACTTGACATCCTCGTTATTCATCAATTTGCTCAGCAGGTGCCAGTAATATTTCCATTTGACCCTATCACGTGCCAGTGTAACCCAATGGCATCTGCTTGCTTCAGGAATACAAAGAGCCTCAAACCGTTCATTCAGGGTCTTGACAAAGAAGTCTGACCATCTTGTAGTTGGGCGGCCACATGATCTTTTGACATCCCATGGGATCCAGTTGGTAACGGCTCTAGTCCAGAGGTCGTCTCCAAATTGCATTACATATCCAGCCCATCTGATTTCTGATGCCTTGGCAAATAAGACAGTGTCCCTGACTGTAACAGTGATGGAGGTCAGAGCTCCGATTCCTTCTTTCACTTGAGTGAGGCGTGATATTCCAAGCATAGCTCTTTCCATTCCTCTTTGGGAGGCTCAACTCTGTTACTCCTGGCTCTGTTCATCAATAGTCTTTAAAATTCATTTTTTGAGGCAGGAATGATAGTACAGTGGGTAGAGCAGCTTGTCTGGTACAGGGCTGGCCTGGGTTTGATCCCTGGCATTCTAAATGGCCCCCTAAGTTTTCCAGGAATGGCACCTGAGCACAGAGCCAGGAATAAACCCTTAGCACCACCAGGAGTAGTAACAAATCCAAAAGAAAAGGAAAAGGAAAAAAAGACACTTTTTTTTAGATCTAAGGAGATAACTCAAGTAGTAGAACGTATGTAAAATATGGTGGTCTTGAATTTGATCCCACCCAATGGTTCCTAATGGTGCCAGTGCCTCACCCGACCAATCACTGCCAAGTTATTCCCTAGTCAAAAACTATTTTTCTGGGGATTTGGATGAATAGCTAGCTTCCATGTTAGAGAATTTGAAAAACTAAGGCTTTGAAAATAACTGAGCGAGTATCAGCTTCAAAGGAAAGGATTAGAATTATATAATGGTATGAATAGAAAAATGTCAGGCCAGGAAAGAGAAGCTCATATTTTGTCTCTTATGGAGAAAAAAGGCACATTTGTCTTCCTTTGGGGTCACCTTGCATAATCCTGCATTGTATGTATCACCTCTAGTTTACATAATGCAGATTCATCTCCATGGCCTGTTAGCAAGTCTGCCTTGGAATAGAAAATTGCAAATCATGGACACTTTTTCTAGAAGATTCTAATAACCACATACTTGTAGAAAAATACCAAACTTTTCCTTCTGCATATATTTTTTTTCAAAATCACGTTTTAAGAATAAAACAATTGAGAACCCCCCCCCAGAATGATTTTTCCATGCAGTTTAGTCATCTCTATTTAAGAAAAGGCAAGAAACTGTCTATTAGAAGCTAGAGACCCAAGATAGCCCCATCGTTCAAAACCCTGATCATATAGTGCGCTCATTTGTTAAGGTTAAATCTAAAATGAGAGATTGACCTTCTTTAAGCACTTTGTATAAATTCAATGTTCAACATGGCCTTATGTCGAAAAAAAACATGTCAGGATTCATTTGATTTAAAGCCTGAGCTTCTAAATACCTGGAATGTTCACTTTTTAAAAAATATTTGCACCCTGGAGAGGTCAGCTGGAGATGAAGTTTTCTGTGACTCTGACCAGGAGGACTTTTGAGTCATAAAAGGGGCTTTGGTTGAATTCCACTGTTTTCTGCTTGAGGAGGGCGGGGCTGCCATTGTTTAAAGGGAAGAACTAGTGGGAAGTTGTTTGAAATCTAGATACACCTTCCTTCCCATGCCTTTGCTTTATTGCTTAAGAGAATCCTAAGCTGCACATCCATAAATGTCTCAGCAGCTTGTCGTGACGCATATTTAAATGAGTTTGCATCTAAACAAATGCCTTCACTCTTGCCTAGTGTGTAAAATTTGAATGACATTTTTGTTCTGTTGGAAAGAAACAGACGTTTTCATTATAAAATTCAGTCAAGCAGAAAAGTAGCAAAGCGAGCAGAAATTTTCATTTACATCCATGATTGAAGTTGCGGTTATAAAAGAAAATTACTAGGTTCAAGAATAGCCTCTTTTTCATTCTGTTTTATGACACGGGATTGTGTCAATACAGAAATCGGTTTATTTCAGTGCTTAGGTTATTGAGAAAGGCTCCAATCCATAATCCCAAATTGTACATTTCTGTTAACTGACCTTAGATTTTTTTTCTAGAGTTTTCTAGAGTTATCTTTAGGCAAATTCCAGTATCCCTTTTATTACTTAAATCATTTGTATTCATTATAATGTGGGTGTTATGTTCTGATACCATAAGGATTTGCATTAATTTATTAGCTTTTACGTGTCAGTATTAGAAGGTTTAGACAGATAATTCACTTGAGCTAGACCTAAGAGCCATCATAAGACATTGGATTAGATGTGTGGGATCAGAATTTTCCAGGGGGAATTTTCTGCTAAATAGTTCATGGTTTACCTCTTAGAGACCTTAACTGTAATTATTTCCCAACTTGAAGCCTCTTCCTCAGAAGTCCAGAATTCCAATTAATTCAGGTCTCACAGGAGTGATAAACCCTGGCAAATTGATTAGCAATAATGAAACTAAGCCTTGTTTACAAATCTGAGTGGCAAGACCTAAGTCCACAGTGGTGTAGTAACAAAGGAAGACACTAATTTAGCTGAGGTTCATTCCCATTGAAAAGGGTCCATGATTTTTGAAACACCATTCAGTGTGCAACTAGGTAATTTTAAAAGCAAATTGATTAAATAACTTGATAGATAAAGTTATATTCGTTATGATTTCTATCCTTTTTTGAGAGTCTGACTTTATTCCCAAGATAGTAAACTGTACAGAACAATTCTGTTTCTTTAGATACTGGTCAAAACTGTGCTAGTTCTAAATCCTATACCCTAATTAATTCTTGCCTAGTTCTTCTGTTAAATATCTTGTTCTTTTCTTTTTTATTCTCTATCTTTGTTAACTACTCTTTGCTCCAAACATAGATCTTTGGAACTATTTTTATTTTCTGCTAAATTTTGAGTTGGAATCTCCTGAGATACAGGACATTATTATTCTTACAATAACTCTTATTACTATTACTATTATAACTATTAATGTTATTAATATTATTCTTACAATAATTTTCTATAATTAGGAGGCATCCTCTTTGTATCATACAGTTGGACATTTCAAATCAGGTTCTACCTAAGAGAGTCTAAAAGGGATATTTAATAAGATCCCCAAACAGTTGCATTACCCAGGGTAGGGTGATGCCTATAACACTGGGAGAGAAATAGACTGGAACAACCTCTGCGCTATATGAGCATATAGTTATGAGATATGTGGAGTGTCCTAGACCAGACTCACCAGGAAATGAAATGAAGGCAGTGAACTTCTTCCACTAAGCTTAAAAAGTGCTCGAGCCCAGGGATCTATGACCAGCATCATGGTCATAATAGTAGATATCCATGGAGCCAGAGGGAAATTTTGATGGGAGAATTTTTCTTAGGAAGTGGTTTATTGGAGTTGAGAATGGTGCAGTGATTTTATATATGAGTTGATCTGAGGTCTAGTTCAGGATTATAAAGCATTAAAGTGAAGTAAATGGTCAGTCTACCGGGATAAGGACTTGGCCTGGTAAATATTTATTGAGAATAAAATGCACAGTAAGAGAGGACTGGGTTTTGCAGCCCTACTGGGTTTGTTTTGTAGTCCAACTGGATTTGCCCTCGGTGTTTGCCCTCAGAAAACTGGATGTGAAAAAAAAAAAAAAAAAAGAAAAACTGGATGTGTCCAGCAAAAGGATGACTTTGAGAGGATTTGTTTAATAGGCTCCTGTACTTGGGACTTCCCACGGTGGTTATTCTTTTCCTTTCTCTTGTATTTGCATAAGATGTATTTTGAGCCAATGCTTATTATTCTTTGGTAGAGTTCCCAGATTTGCTGGTCAGTTGGTTATTTGATTCTAGTGCATTATAAAAAGAAAAATAATTTTAATTAACTTCGCAGTGAGATACACAGTTACAAAGTTGTTCATAATTGGGTTTCAGTTATGTAATGTTCCAGCACCTGTCCCTTCACCAGTGTACATTTCCCACCACTATTGTCGCCACTTTCCCTCCCCACTGTGATGCTTCTGCATTTTCTGGAAGCAGTGCCCTCGGGTGTTTGCCCTCAGCAGACAACTGGATGTGTCCACCAAAAGGATGACTTTGAGAGGAAGAGAGGTTGTTGGTCCCTGGGACGTGGATGGTATATCTGAGTGAGAATGTGCCCTTGAGGAGTCAAAGACAGACTTGCTTTGGAATTAGTGTTTTTCAAAAGATGAGTCAAATACCAAAGGACGGTTGGGGAGAGGCAAGGACGGGAGAGAAATTGGGGATATTGGTGGTGGGAAATGTGCATTTATGAAGTGTTGGGTCTCATGGTAATTCAAAAGGGAGGAAGGGAGCAAAAATTAGGGAGAGGAGAAAAACAATTAGCATGTGATAGAGATGGAACAGTAGGTGCTGTCTAAGTTGGGGAGAAAGGCAGAGACAATTGAAGGAAGGAAGGAATGTGGGAGAGGAAGTGCAAATGAACTTCAAGACTGGAAAGAGACTAAGGTCCAGGCTGCTAATGACCTTGGAAGAATTGCTCTCAGATTGTGGGAGTAAAGCCAAATCGGAATGGGTTGGAATGAACAAATCAGGGACTCGAAATGGACAGTCCATCAGTTTGTAATTTGTCTGGAAGAGACTCTTCCTTCCTGTCTTGGTCGTCGCCTACCTCACACATGGGCTTCCGAGTATGGTGTGTGGGGAGAGAGAACAAGAAACTCACTGTGTATTTTTACCTCTCTGTGTAATTTAAGGTTTTGGTAATAACGGGTGGTTCTTCTGCCTCACCATGCATCAGTCTGATTGGTATTTTGTTAGCAATTATGCGGCTTTTTAAAAGACCCATAAATAGCCGTAATTAATTGCATCTTTAAAAAATCTATCAGATTATGAATTTTTAATAGTCAGGAAGACAGAGAAGTGTTTGGAGAAAGCCGTCTGAGAGCCTACTTGTATTTTCAATTGACACCTCCCTCCTCACAAAAACAAAACAAAACCACACCGGTTTAGCAGGATACTGCCACGATACCTGCTTTTCATCACATCTCTCAGAATATACAATGAACCAGGGAAGGATAAGTAGGCGTAGGCCTAAAAAGATACTGTGCTTACATTTCCATTTCTAGACTCAGTCATAGGAGTGAACTTCAGAAATACAAATGATAAGAGACATGGGGGCAGAAGAGTTTGCAGATAAGAAGTCAAATTGAATTTTCATGGTAGTTCTCTTCGGTCTAAGTTCTTAATAAGAACTTTGTAAATTTAAGGCTCATGTGTCGGCTCTCTGGACTTCCGTCCTTCTTTTTACTTTTCAGTTCGGGGACAGCACCTGGCAAAGCTCAGGGTTGTTCCGCATTCAGTGCCAGGGAGGCTGAAATCAGGATTCCTGACTGCAAAGCGTGTGCTCCAGAGCCCCTCTAAACTCTCTCCAGGGTGCCCTGATCTCTATCATTCCCTCTCCTGCGGCCCTGGAAGTTTTTCTTCAGCAGACAACTGAAAGGTTACAGGAAGCTGTTGAGCACTTCTTATACCAAGCATGTGCCTTGTGTGTGAAAATTAGCTTGTCAGAGTTCGGCTGTGGCGGAAAGGGGATATAGGTAGAATGTTACAGGAACAGTTGTTTAATTGCATGTTGAAATGATGAAATTTAGGGTGCATTGGGTTAGTCCATTACTGAAATCAAGTCTGCCCATTTCTTTTTCTTTATTTTTTGGAGAGTGCAGGGGACAGGGGAGAGGGGCAGGGTAGGCTCACCTAGCAGTACTCAGGACTTGCTTGCGACTCTGCTTAGGGGGTTGCTCCTGGTGGTGCTCGGCAGACCTGATATGGTGACAGGGATCAAGCCTGGGTTGGCCAAGTGCAAGGCATGTACCCTAACCACTGGACTACCTGTCTGGCCCTTCTTTTTACATTTGAAACAAAGTGTGTGGCTCTGTGTTATGACCTACACTATATTTCTGATGGATAGTGCTGCCCCTTTGGGGACAGGACTGTGTCTGAGTTCTTCTGTCTCCTTCACGGAACAGGGTACCCAGAGATAATCACTAATACTGGATGGTGCAAGTGATGACCTCTTGGAAACAAACCAAATTGTGCCAGCTCCTCAGTGCAATTCTGCAGCCTTTTCTCATCCTTTCACCAGTGGACAGGCAGCACCACCTTTTACTGTGTGGCTACTGCTCTTTCTCTCCTTCCTCTGGCCTCAGATTTAGATGTTTTTCTTCCCCATTTTGTTTTTTCTAAGATTAAAACAATAGAAAAGAGGAGTAACTCGCCCTGCAGGGTGTGTGGAGGCCTCTGTTCCTCATCGGTACAGTATAACAGATGGAGCAGAGCGGCAGAAGTTTTTGGAAAGAACACGAAGAATGAGAGTGGTTGAATTTTTTCTCTCTTTAAGGGACAAACTTGCACCAGTTATAATAGGACAAATGCTCTTTTCTTCTGCTTACATGGCGGGACCTAGAGTAGTCAGATTGGGAAACAGTGAACAGGGAACAGCGAACAGCGAACAGGGAAAGAGGGCGATGAATCTTCTCCCTGCACGTAGAATTTTCATTCTTCATGATGCCGAAAGTTCTGGAGCCCAACTGCCTGACAGCATGACTGATCCTTGAAGCTACCCAGCAGTGCACTTCCAAAGGGTGGCAGCAGGAATGTTTATCATCAGTGTATTTTACTGCCATTCAAGAGACAAAGGCAGGCCATTGTCAAAGGTTTTATAATGCAATAACCAGTAACTTTAAAAACAATAACTTAAGCTGAGTTCTAATGGATAATCATAAGTAGACCCTTGCCACCCACAGGAACAGCTGCGTCACCTGGGAGCTTGTTAGAAAGACAGAATCTGTCCCACCCTACACTTGGCCAATCGGGAGCTGCATTTTAATAAGATCCCTAGGTGACAGGCTGCAGGTTAAGGCTTCAGAAGCACCACTCTAAACATCACTTCTCCAAGTGTGGTCTGTGAACCACTTGAATGAGCATTCCTCTGGGGCGGTCTGTTTTCAGCCCTATCCCAGAGCACATAGGTCAGACCACGTGTTGGGGTGATGGGGACGATGGGTATGATCTGCTGTGAACCCACTGTCCAGGTGACTCGGTGCATTACGGTTTTCCCTTAACCTGGAGTTATCCATCATCCATTTCCTACTTCTAGCCTCTCACTGAGAGTGAAATTGTTCCAAGGACCAGTCACAAGAAAAGACCCATTTTGGATAAAGTGCAAAACAATGAGAAATAAAACAGTGCAAGGGTACAGTCAATAAAGCACCTATTTACTAAAACAAATCTTGGGCTGGTGATCAAAGAAACCAGGAGTCAGATTTTGTAAACCATCGCGACACTGTTGTGAATGTTTGGTTGCCGTTGTGAGCAAGATCTAGCATCAGGGCCCAGAACAGAGGCCGGTTCTCTCATTAGCATCGCAATATTTGGACAAACTGAGAGTTCTGACCTGTAAAATAGAACGGTATTTATTCTAAATTCATTACGTTTATTGTTCTAAGACAGGGTTGAATTTGGAAAGAATAACCATTTTTGTTGTTGATCTATCCAGGATTGTTCTGAAGATTTTGAAATTGTTGAAAGAATTTAAATCTCATACACATACAGATCATTGAATTTTGCTAAGAAAAGACAAAGCTCTGACTTTTGTGATAGCCTTTTGATACCTGTATTACACACCATAATGCCAAAAGGAGAAGGGATAGCTAAGGAAGGTACAAAGGAAGGAAGGAAGGAAGGAAGGAGGGAGGGAGGGAGGGAGGAGGGAGGGAGGGAGGGAGGGAGGGAGGAGGGAGGGAGGAGGAGGAAGGAAGGAAGGAAGGAAGGAAGGAAGGAAGGAAGGAAGGAAGGAAGGAAGGAAGGAAGGAAGGAAGGAAGGAAGGAAGGAAGGAAGGAGAAAATTGCCTGCCACAGAGGCAGGCGAGGGTACCAGGGGGGCAGGAGGGGAGCGGACATAGAGGCTGGGAAATGTACACCTGTGAAGTGATGGGTGTTGGAACATTATATGACTGAAGTTCATTCATGAACAACCTGTAACTTTTTATTCAATAAAAAAATTAATGAAAAAATTAATTTAAAAAATTATGCCCTTATATGAACTTATGAAGGCTTCAAATTTTTTTCATTTACTTTTCAGTTTTGTTTATAGAATAATTGAGAGAATCCCCCAAAGTTGCCCTCTGCTTCTCCACCAGCTTCTCCTGTTAGTAACACCTTCCGGTAATAAGATATATGTATTACAGTCAACACACCAATCTTAATTGGGGGTGTGATGGGAGGAGGGCACACCCACCGGAGCTCAGGGGCCATGCTTGGCATTGTTCGAGATAGGTGGTGCCAGAATTCCAACAGGGCCTTCATCCTTGTACTATCTCTCCTGCTTCAAATGTGACATTGTTTACAAAGCACAAATTTTACTCCGTGCTCCTTAGTTTTTGATTATTGCCCTTCGTTCTTTGATCACATCCAGGACACCCCATGACATTTAGTGGTCTCCAGTCTTCTTAACTTCTTGGGTATCTTCACTCTCCCATACTTTCGCTGTTTCTGATGTCCTTGGGCAGTTTGGAGGCTTTTTGTAGCATGTCTCTCTGTTGGGATTTCCTCTCGTGCTGGGGTTATGAATTTTTTGGAAGGAAGAACTACAGTAGTAGCTTGTCCTTCTCTGTTCACCCATATGTTGTCAATGTGATCTGGCACTGTTGGTGTTTACGAACCCCTAACCATAGTGTTTGTAATGCGCTATCCACGAGATACTGTTTTCTTTGGAAGGAAGTCGCTAATGCACAGCCTACATTTAGAGAGGGGAAAATGAAATTTCACTGTCTCAAGAGTAGCGAATATATGCAAATCATTTGTCAGTCTTTTGCATATCTCTCTCACCCCACACACATATACTTTGTTCAGAGTTCTAGATGTTTCTTTAATACCGTGTGTTATAACCCATTGCTAAATTCTCCTTGTTTCAGCTCAAGTTGTGGCACTTTGACCGGCAGCCACTTTCTCCTTTGCCCCTAGAGCTCACTAGGCATACCTCTTTTTTTTTCTCACTACAGAATGTTCTAGATTTGTTTTGCTTATTTTCTGCCCCAATCCTAGAATAGTTACTTTCTTTTTATGTAAGAATAAGATTAGAACCTACATCTTGCCTGTAGATGTGCTCGTTACTGATGAAGGGCTTTGTTGTAGGCATGTTAGCTGACAGAGCGAGACAATATATCTCTAGGCTCTCCGTGCAACCCCTGTGATTCTACCTACATTTTTCTGCTCAATATCTGATCTATATGAAACTAAATACAAGTTCATCCTGATGTGTCCAGTTTTACTCACCTTTCTTTGCTAATCTATAAATTTTACTCTGACAACTTTATAAACAAATGGAAACTGGCGCCTGCCATCATGTGCTTAATTTTTCAGTTTCCTTTGCTGGGGTGTGGGGCGCATCTAGTGGTGTTCAGGGACTACTCCTGACTCTGCGCTCAGGAATCTCTCCTGGCAGAACACAGAGGACTCTGGTGCCAGCCATTGGACTTTCATCAGCTGCATGCAAAGCAAGTGCCTTAACCCCCTCTCTCTGGCCCTTAAATGCTCAGTACAAAATTATTAATTTGTACCTATGTAAGACTTTTCAAAGTTGCAGAATTTTTAGTAGATGTTAATTTTCCATATACATATGTATATATGTGTGTGTATGTGTATATATATATATGTATATATATATCACTGTATCACTGTCTTCCCGTTCATCATCGATTTGCTCGAGCGGGCACCAGTAACATCTCCATATGACCTGTCTCATGCAAGTAGAGCCCAAGGGCACCTGCTTGCTCCAGGAACATAAAGAGCCTCAAACCATTCCATCAGGTCATGGGAATGAGGTCTATAATTGTTACTGGTATCTGGCATATCAAATACGACACGGATAGCTTGCCAAGCTCTATATATATTTTGCTTTTTGGGTCACACCTGGCAATGCTCAGGGGTTACTCCTGGCTCTGCACTCAGGAATTACTCCTGGCCATGCTCGGGGGACCATATGGGATGCCGAGGATCGAACCCAGGTCAGCTGCATGCAAGGCAAACATCCTACCCCCTGTGCTATTGCTCTGGCCCCTATATTTTCACATATGTCCTTTGCACTGTTTATTTTTAATTTTTCTGCTTTTGGAGGCCATAGCCAGCTCTCTTCAAGGCTTACTGCTGGTTCTGTACTGGGAATCACTCCTGGCAGTGCTTGGGGACCATATGTGGAACTAGGGATTGAAGCCCCATCGGCTGTGTGCAAGGCAACCCTTTTACTACAGTACTCTATGGGCCTTTACTCTAACATCAGCGTCATTCAGAGCCTGGACTGGGCGCTCTTTCTCTCTTGTTCTCACCTGCCATTCACATTGTACACTTAGCTTCACGCCTTTGAATAAATCAGACTATTTAAAAGACACTTTTCCTTTTTCACTCTCCCTCCCATTCCCCACTTGCCTACATCTGAATCAATTTCATTTCTGACATTTGGCAGAAGCTCTGATCATAAGAATGCCATTTGTCAGTTCTTACCTTTCTCTGTCAAAAGTCACAGGGAAATGTGTACAGTGACAACTGGACGTCATTCACCCTCATGTCCTCTTTGGGAACCAGAAAGCTGCACTCTGAGACAAGCCTGTAACTTTTTTTTTTTTATCACTTGGAAAGTTTGTTCCGAGGAATTTAGACCATATCTGAAAATATTTCTCCTTTACCTCCAGTGCCGCCCAGAAAAGTTTCCCAACCAATGTGTTCACATAGGAAAGTTATGAAATAGCAGAATATAATGAGCAAATTGAAGGGAGGGAAATAGCTGAGAAGTTAAGAGCCTGGAATGGTAAAGTCAAAAATTGCCAAAGTAATCATCATTGGTCTCTAGTTCTCATTTGGCTTGTACTAGGGTGATGGCACAGGTTAGGAAGCTCTTCAGTCATGAGTGGTGTGCATGGCTGAGTCGTCTACAGCTGGGAGGAAAGATTCAGGGCGCCTGCTTCTATCTTTCTCTGTCTGCATCAGTATTATACATCTTAAAACTACTCTGATTGAACAAGTGCATCTGCGCCTTCTTTCTTTGTGTCATGCCCCGGGTTTGAACCTTATTTACCTTCAGATTCTATCCAGAGCTTATTATTTCTCACAGTCTCTACTACTGCCATCCTGGTTCAAGCCAGCATCATCTTCCTCCTAGGTCATTACAACAGTCTCTTCCTACCTCACCTACCTACTTTGAGTCTTGATCCTAAGGGCAAGCAAGAATAGTTCACTTATGACCCAGCAGGATCGAACAGTGGGTGAGGCAATTAATTGCCTTGTACACAGCTGACCTGAGTCCAATCCCTGACACTCCGGATGCTCCCCAAGGTCTCCAGGAGTGACCATTGAGTGCAGAACCAGAGTCAGCTCTGAGCACCCGTCAGGTGTGGCCCCAAAACAAACCCTCTCAAAAAGAAAAGAATAGTTCGCTCAGAATTGGGGCCATGTTAAGACCCCCTTGGGTTGTGCTCTCGACTCATCCACACATCTCTTGTCATTCTCTGGATATTCTACTACTTGCGGTACCATGGACTCACCACGCATGCTCCTGCCTCAGAGCGTTTGTCCTGGTTCCTTCAGCTGCCTGCATCCTTCCGTCTGATGTCTTGCAGGCTCTGCTCCCTCCCTTTGTTAGTTCTTCACTCAGATGTCATTTACAGGGAGTGAGCCCTGCCCCTCATCCCTCTACTGAAAATTCTACCCCCTAGAAAGCAATCCTCATTTTCTCTGCTTTATCAGCAAACTTTATTGTCATCTGACATTCTATTTTTTTAAAATCTTTTCTTGGTAGGATCTTGTTTAGTTCCATGGCTTTTGCTCACTACTGAAATCTAGGTGTGAAGATCAAAATAGAGGTGTGTAGGTGAAGAGCGAGGTGTGTGAAGGCCTGGGACAGGCCGAGGGAGAATTTTTAAGAAATGTGGTCATAGCCTGGACGAGAGCCCAGTCCTAGAGGGACGGAGCAGGGGCCCTTGATTCCCCCTGCTTCTAGGCTCAGTTGACTGCTCTGCTATCACCAGATACAATACTCAGGGGTCCTCCCACCTGCGCGGCAGTAATGGCATAGTGATAACGAAGAGGAAATAAAATGCCATGGTCTTCCATAGATGAATAGAAGGTGATCAGTAATAAATGAAGGATAAGATTACTTGGGTTTTTATTAATATGAGAAGCAAGACTGTTTGACAAATGGATGCGGAGAAAAGCATCTTCGTGAGAGTTGAGTGCTTTATGAATATTCACACAATTAAATATCTCAGCTCTGCCATTGACTGTGTGTGCTCTGGCTCGGTTATGAAACTCTGCTCACCTTCTCTTCTAAGATGAGATCACTGTCTGCTGCATGGTGTGGTCATTGGACCAGTATATGGTACTTGGACCTTGGAGACTGTGACTAGCACAGAGTTACAGTGGCTAAACTTTCTGCGTCTTGCTTGGGATCATCCAGTGCAGCCCAAGGAACGAAACAGAGACATTGTCTTTTTCCATTGTGCTATTTAGTTCTAGAACATTTTGCCAGACCCTCTCCTGAATCTTTAATTCTTGAGAAACAGGGAACAAAGGTTATATTCTGGACTAATACTCCAAAGGCCTCAGACATTTTCAGTCCTTATATTTTTATGATTCTTGCAGCCTCACCAGGTCCTCAAGCGCTCAGAGAGACCTTTTTATTCATCTGAGAGCTATAAGGAAGCTATATCTGACTCTGGACCCTTCACGGACCTATTCAATGCCACTATGATTTTCAAAAATGGAGCCGTCTCAGTTCTGAGAAATTTGCTCCCTCCTCTAACATCCTTTCTCCAGTGCCATGGATTCACAATATCTGTGGTGTTAGTTGTAGCATCTCACTATTTTGGACCTGGAATTAAGACCTCTAGAATCTTCCTTGAGCCACTTATCTTTAAGAAAGGCAACATAAAAACTGTTGTCAGGGCAGGAATTCATGTGAATTCATGTGCTAGGGCTCATGACTTGTATGTGTTTGACCCAGTCTCCGCACCAGGTACCGCCTGGTCTCCCAGGCTTCACCAGATATAGCCCAGAAGACCCTCACGTCGCACTGGAGTAACCCCGATGGCCCTTGGCTCTACAGGGCACAAGCAGCCCTGCATCCTCAAACACCAGCGCTGACCACCTGTGGGGTGTCTGAGTATACCCCGGCATAGCCCCAGGTCCCCTGAACCCTCTCAAGGTTCCCATAGTCCCGCTCTCCATGAAATCTTAAGTTTTGGTGGCCATCAAAATGAACACAAAGCCGGAAGTATAGCTCAGAGGTGGCACCCCCTGCCTTGTTGTAGCAAGTCCTGTTTGAGCCCCAACAGGGCCCTGTACTGCCTTCCTCCATCCCCCATCCAAAAACCCTGATTTCAAAATCCAGCATACTAAGGATGGCAGTGCAGAAAGGCAGAACAAACTGGCTCCTGCTGTTGCCACTGAATAGCAGCAATGACAGAGTTCTTGAGTGAGTAGCATCACCCCATCGTGATTAGCCCATGGCCTTGGCGCGTGATCTGTTCTGTGGGCTGGGATGCATTCCATCCGTTTATAGGGTTTGTTGGCTGATTCAATTCTAGTCTTATTGTTGAGCTGATCACTTTGTCTTATGAAATATGAAATTTTATATGAAATGTGCAAGTATTTTATTGTCTAAAAGTGGATCTACTTTTATTAAAAAATTAAAGTTGAGGGGGATTGCTAATTAAACCCTTTCGCCTCCGGGTCTCTCAAGTCACAGTGAGTTGAGTGTCCGCTCTTGGAGAGAAAGCCCAGAGAACTGATTTTCAGGCCAGTTCTGTCGCCTGCTGGCCCTGTGGATATGTCACTGGACCTGGATCCTTTTCCTCACATTTGCAGATGGAGGTAATTTGAGCTGGCCTGTCCTCTCAAAGACCACCAGGGAGCCGTGGATCGGGACCAAGGAGTCCCAGTTGAGTTCAGCATCACTGCTCACTTTGTGGAGCCCTTTAGCCAGGAGTACATTAGCCATGAAAATTCTCTTTTGGTTCCAGTGAGCGAGTATGATGTGGGTATAATATAAATTGTGAATTTTAAAATAGGAGGCCAGGTTGTGTGATTATTAATAAACATACAGTGTATACCAATGTATGCATCCACTAGGATTTAGATGGTGCCACATTTATAAAATTTGATGTAAACAGTAACAGTTTGTCTCATTATGATGCTTTATTTTGGTTTTTGGTGTCTTTCACTGGAGTTGTTAAGATTTTGTTTTTTACTTTATAGAGATCAAACCAAATAAACAGAAGGCTTGTTTTAAAAACAAAAGTGTACTTGGTACTATATGGAAACTCTAGATGTACACTTGCAGACATTTTTAATTAATTTTTAATTTAGAGCAATTTTTGACTCACAATAAAAGTGATCAGAATGTATAGAGCCCTATTTTTTTCCCTGCCTATCATAAATTTTTTAAAATCTTTTAGAATTAAAAAGGAAAAAAAGCAAACTGTTAAGCTAAGCAAGTTTCTGAGAAAGGATTTGTTTTTTTATTCCTCTTTAATTCTTACTAAAAGCTTTAAACAGATTTTTGTGGTTTAATTGCTTAAGATCTCTGTTGTATAACCTTCTAGTATGTTTCATCAGTTTTGAAAGTAGTCGGTATAAGTGGATCTGTAAAACCACAATTTGTTCCTAAGTTTTATTTCAATATTAGAGTACAGTGAGTTTTTCATTTTGCCATTAGCTCCCAGGCTTATCAGCTATAATAAGTATTAATTCTTTTAAAAAGCAATCTCACTTGGTTACTGAAATATTAGAAACCTAAGAGCATCTTTCTCATGCCAAATGAAATGTGACTTTGCAAGTTAAAAAAAAATTCCTTTTATAAATTATCATAATGCAAGTTGTTTGATGAACAGTAGGTTTTGTGAACACACACACACACACACACACACACACACAAGCGACTTTGACTTTTGCATTAAGATCTAGCTCTCAGATGGCTGGGGAAAATTCAGAGGGACATAGTTAGGCCTTGTAAGCACAGGCCCCATGTTTGATCCCTAGGACCTTCATTCCCAGAAACACAGAGAACAGCTGGGGAGGCTTCTCTCCAAAATAAATCTATTCAACAGTTAGAGCTAGAATGAAGAAAATGTCAGGCCAATACAGGGAAGAAATCTGCCTGGTCACACTGGAAAACTTAAAATAGGCACAGTGTTTAGAGATGAGCCTAATTTTAATTTTCCCAGTGTGACTAGGCAAATTTCTTCCTGTATAACCGCTAACGTTTTCTTCATCTCTATTTTAGAATTTCAGTTCTTCAATTATCATCAGGCATTTATTGACTGCTATATATAGAATCTAGGCTAAAATTGGGGGAATGCTGCAGTGAATCCAAAACAATAAAAAAGTAAGCTCATGGCCCAGCCTCTGCCATCTCTGCGGGCCCACACCCCCCTCTCAGACCTCTGCTTGCTCATTCCGCCTTCCGAGCCCACACCCACACCCCACTTCCACAAGGAAAGGCTGGGACATCTGCCCTGAACTGCACAACCAAGCGAGAGGCTCCGCTCTTCTCACTTCACATTGCACACAGACCTGTCACTGGTGAGGACTGGCAGGGAAGGAAAAGAGAAACACTCCATCTCACCATGCACAGAGCTCTCACTGGGGCAAGAGATTCACCCTCAGTACACAGCAAACACAGGGAAAGCCAGATGGAAGCCCACCAAGCCGAAGGAGTGGAGATAATAGCGCGGAATGTTCTACCAGTGCCAGCCATCTCTTTGTCCTCTCCGATAATGACTATAGAAACACCTTTTTGTTTTCCGAGGCTTAATGAGCTCAAAGGAACAATGGGGCAGGTAGTTAGCAAAACACAAGGAAATGGAACTGAGAAAACTACAACCAGCAACAACAGAACTGAAGAGAATGATTAAGGGAAACAAAAAACTTGGCCATAACAGCTAATGTAAAGATTAGTTTTTTAATTTATTTTTTATTATGCCACCATGAGATATAGAATTACAAAGATATTCATGATTGGGTTTCAAGTTTTCCAGCACCCATCCCTCTACCAGTGCCCATTTCCCACCACCAATGTCCCCAGATTCCCACCCCCTCCCCAGCCTGTGGCTTGCAATAGATGCATTTAGGGGTTATCATGTATCTTTGCCTACATTCAATGCTCAGGCCTAGTCTGGTGTTGCCATTTCCAACAATTATTAGCACACTGATTCCTTCTCTGTCTTACCTAACCACTGATTCCCACACACTTGTGGTAGTTTCCAACCATTGATAAGACCACGTTCATGTTTTGTCTGGTCTTGGATACTATTAGTCTTATACATTTTTTAAGTCAAGCCAATGAATGCAGTCATTCTATATCTCTCTTTTTTCTTTCTGACTGATTTCACTCAGCATTATGCTCTCCATACCCATCCATTTATTTCATAACTTTGTTTTTCCTAACAGCTGCATAGTATTCCATTCTGTGGATGTACCATAGTTTCTTTATCCAGGCATGCAGAACATCCCTAGAAAACAACAGAAGATTGGGGGGCGGTGGGGGGGGGGGGGGGTTCATAGTATGAGAAGAAGTAACAGAACACTAGATTACTATGGGATGAGTTCAGTTGGAACAATATAAGATTCTTTGGAATATTGTAATATAAGAATACTGTACATTGTAATCAGAATGACTAAAGTAGAATATTGAAAGCAACAAGATCAGTATTCTACCCAGCTACATTATCTATCATTCAGGTTTGAAGGACCAATATATGAACAAGCAGAACTAAGGAAATTCAGAACCTTGAAACCAGTTTTAGAAGAAGCTTTAAAGGAGCTTCTTTGAAAAATAAGACAAAGTTCATAAACATGCATAACCTCTACAAAATGATGCCAACAAATTCCTTCATCTCAATAATTTCACTCAATGACAGTGGACTGAACTCATGAATCAAGAGATGCAGAGTGTAGGATGATCAGAAAACTGAACCGCGCAACTATCCCCCCCTGCCTTCAGAAGATGCGTGGGAACAATCAGGGTAAACACAGGCTCAAGTTAAAGACTGGGAAACAACCTTACAACAAACAATTCCCCTAAAGAGACTGGGTGACCGTATTGATATCAAACAACTAAAACTTCAAAATTTAAGAGGCTCTAAGGGATGGAAATTGTCATTTCTCAGTGATCAAGGGATCAATATAGCAAGAAGAACTATCTTCTAAATATGTGTATGCCAAATGATGGACCATTAAAGTAGCTTAAACAATTGCTAACAGAACTGGAGGAATATATTGACAGCAACATAATAGTAATAGGAAACTTCAACACTCTTCTATGACTGGGTAGAACATAAAGGGAAAAACTCAATAAGGAAACACTAGCCTTGGAGGAAGAAATAGAAAGGTTGGGTCTGGCAGGCATATATAGAGCCCTTCATCCCCCCAAATGTTGAGGACACACTTTTCTCCAATGCACATGAAACATTCTCCAAGATAGATCACAGGATAGATCACAAAGTCTATCTCTGTAAAATTGAGAAGATAACAATAGTAACACTGATCCTCTGAGACCACTGTGCTTTGAGAATTTCAGTACTGGGGAAGTCACAAGCAAAACAAGGGAAGTCTAAAGCACTTGGAAATAAAAAGATTTTCTTAATTTAAAAAAAAAAGGAGAATCTCTCAAAAATAAAAAATAACCACACAGTGAAAATACATGATAAGGGAGTAGGGAATGCCAAAGGAGATAGAACTGGAAAGTTGGTCCACAGAACTGAGCTTATCTGGAAGGGGAGTGTTTGGGGACGGAAGCAGCCAGGCTGGGGGGTGCATGGGGTGTTGAGATGATATATATGAAACTATCATTAACAGTATTATAAATATGCTATCACATAAAATAACAATTGGGGGGCAAGGAGGATTAAGCTCAAAAATTTTATTTTGTAATGCAATTCTTCTTTCATTCAATACATTAGAGGTGAGTTTACCTAGAAATGTTTATAATGTCTATAACTGTAATTCCAGCAATGGGATTAACCTGATTTGTACAGTATATATTTGAACTAAGCTAACACTCTCTCTCTCACTTATATAAATACGAAACATGTGCATATGTAGAAGCTATGTTTGCTTTATAAGTGGAAATATGATATTTCTATTGCTGTAAAATAGATTTCTCATTTAGAGTGCTAAACAGTTATTTGTATGTAGTCTATCAGATGATTGCCTAAGCTTTGTCCATCTGTTTTTCTCCCTTACTGTCATTGAATTGCAATTGAGTCCCTAATTCACCATTTTCATAGTTTACTTTGAAAGATTCATATTAATTAAGATTTCACTAAAACCATAGTTAGTCCCAGGATATAACTCTGTATAGAAGATGGCCTTTGCAGTATGAAGCCCCGTGTTAGTCCCCAGCACAAAAAAAGAAACAATCACTAAGGGAGTTGAAATATTTCAACTGACAAAATTAATGTGGCAAGGGTTGGAGCGCAAGGTGGAGGCAAGTCACAGCATTCTAAAGATCCTGGGTGAGGTGATGGCACAGCAGGAAGACACTTGCCTTGTATGCGGGCAGTCACGGTTTGATCCCCATCACCCCATATGGTCCCCAAGCCTTGCCAAGAGTGATCCCTGAGCACAAAGCCAGGGAGTAGACCCTGAGCACTACCACACACTATTTTGGTGTGGTTCCAAAACAAAAACATAATATCAATATTATAAAAGTCCCAGGATCTGTTAATTCACCAGTAAAAAAATGAGTTTTCTGTAATATCTTTCCTTGCTATAGTCTCTCAAGACTCCTTGGTGTAAGAGGAATGACATGAGCATTTTCCTTCCTTGCAGTTGGCGAGTTTGTGGCGACGCCCTCCTTGTTCCTGACAAGTGCAAATTCTTACACCAGGAGAGGATGGATGTGTGTGAAACCCACCTTCACTGGCATGCTGTCGCCAAAGAGGTACTGACCTACACACTTTTTTTCACGAGGATTTTCTAGAGATCATGAGTGGAGTCATGCTTTATAAATATTAGACCCTGGGTTCGATCCCTGGAACTCCATCCTTGTCAAAAAAAAAAAAAGAAAATTTCCCATGAAGATTTGTAATGTTATTTAGAGTGGCTTTCCCCCAAGCTGCCATCTAAGTTGGTAATTAAGTTTTCTTTTTAGTTAAAAATAATCAACTCCCAGAGTATTTTTTGAGTTAAAATAGGGCCTGTTACAGATTCATCATGTGTCTGTCATGTCTATGAATTAAAATCTATGATCTTTCAATAATTTCTTTAATTGACGTTGCATTCAATTATAGAACTCTGTACATGTTTTAGGGGGACAAGTTCATAACTCTTCTAAAGTGCTAAATCTTTTAAATTAAATATTTTAAACAAATTTTAAATCTTTTAAAATTTAATTTTAAATGTTAAATCTTTTAAACAAATTTTAACTTAAGGCTTTGTAGATTTATATGGCTGTATATGTTTGAGGAATGCAAGTTCTCATTTTTTCACGCGTCACACACTATTGAAGTCACAATATCCCTCCACCCGAGTCATTTGCGCCCTGTACCCATTGTAATTATAGAGAACAGGAGCGTTCTTTCTGTAAAGTCTTATTTTAGAGTACTTAGAAACCTCACGATTACATTTGAGAAATTTGATTTGCCTGTTGTTTTCTCCTGAAGAGATCAACGTTTTTGTAATTTGGCCTGCCTCTTGTTTGTTGGTGAATGCACTGATAGACCAGGAAGTAGCTTGTTGAATGCTAACATGAAGGTACAAGAGAATTCTGAGTCTCCGTTATGCCATTGAATTTTGTGTTCACCAGGACAGGCCAATTCCTTCATTTAATTTCCGTTCGGACAAATCTGTGACATTAATCCCAAACCTTGTCTAATATTTGTATTGTTGAAGCCAGTAAAAGACATAAAATAGTTGGTTCCAGATGTCACCTTTTACATCCTTTTCTTAGAAAGGCTTTATTTTTAATATGTATGGAAGTTTTCTCATAAATTTATATACAGTTTCCCCTTATACACTGTAGGAGTCAATAACCCTGACCCCATACAGTGGGAAAATTTATGAGCAACTTTTGACTGCTCCCAAGACTTAATTACCATTTATTCTGTGGATAATGTTATTGAAGACCCCTGAAAATAGCAAAATCATTAGGTCCCTTATAGATAGTTCTCGGTAGCCGCAAATTCCGTGTCTGAACTCAGCTATCCAGTACTGGTTTAATCTGTGACTATGGAAATTGAAGTTATAGAGAGCCAACCATGTGTAATAAGAAAAAAAAGATGCATGTAAGTGCACCCGCCCAGTTCATACCATCAGCTTAAGGTCAGCTGTATTTTTTTGCTGAGATTGGACTCTCAAAATCAGGCTCCAATTGAGCTCAGTGGTGTTCAGCGCCCATATTCTTTTTTTTGCCCTCTCCCTTCTCAGAAACATACGCTCTTTCCTGGACGCATTTCTGGTTATCAGAGCCGAAAGGGGGTATTGCTACTGGCATCTTGTAGCTAGAGACAGGAGATTCTACTGAACATTCTTCAGTGACTGGGACAATCCTCTTTGCTCACCAAGAGTGATCCAGTCCAAAACGTCAGCTTCACCTGTTGAAGATCCTTACTTCAGTTCAACATTAGGATGGTGTCAGAACCTTAAAATGTCTGGGAAACAGTATTTAGTTAATTTTTAAAGAAATGATTTTTGCCTTTTATATAAACAATGTGTCCTCATTTACTGTATAAAATAGAGTATTTCTTATATAAAAGTACATTTAGAAGTTTCAGGGAATTTGCTGACTTTTCCCATTTTTGGGGGATCACACCGGGTGGTGCTCAGGGCCTGTAACAGGGTCAGTGTTCCAGAGAACATAATGTGATGCCTTTGGATTGATTTTTTGTTCATTTATTTATTTAATTTTTGTTTTACTTTTTGCATCACACCCAGCTGGGCTCAGGGGTTACTCCTGGCTCTGCACTCAGGCTTTACTCCTGGCACTGCTCGGAGGGACTATATGGGATGCCGGGATCGGACCCGAGTCAGCTGTGTGAAACATAGATACCCTACTTGCTGTACTATCGCTCCAGCCCAATGCCTGGAATTGAGCCCAAGCAAAGTATACCCTCGGGCTGGGGAGCTCTCTCAATGGCATAGGAACTTTCCTTACCTTACCTTACATAACTTACCGTGTGAACACACTGTTTATTTTAATAGGCACCATAGTTGACAGAGCCATAGTGTGGTTTCATGTGTAAAACATTCTGGCACCACACCCTTCGTCAGTACCTTCTTGCACCCGCCATTGTCCAGTTATCTCCCCCTTCCTCAAGTTTCCTACTGACCAGCTCCCAGTTTTTGTTCCCTTTGAGCATTTGTTATTTCTCTGCGGTGTTTCTTTATATCCCATGTATTAGAGAAATCGTTCTGTAAAGTTTACAGTTTATGGCCAGCCACCATTTAATACACTTGAATTTTCCCCAAGCTTTTTTTATTCATTTTTAAGAAACAAAATGGTTATTTCTATAAAGAAAATATTCAATCTAACATTTTTGTTGTTTTCCTCTTTGTTGAACCTTTATTCTGCCACCATTGTATAAAGTGCTTTATGTTAATCTAGATTATTTTTAATGCACATTTTTATACCCCAAGAAAGCAAAAATATTTTGAAAAAATCTTTACTGACTCTGGATTTTGATTTATAACAGAATAATTTCCTTTTTTCCACAATATCATTGTTTTAGAGGTCAGCCCAGAGAGAATTTCTAGGATAAGAAAGATCCAAATGTGGGGCCTGAGCGATAGCATAGAGGGTGGGATTTTTGCCTTGCATGTAGCCAACCACGGTTCGATTCCCCAGCATCCCATATGGTCCCCCAAGCACCGTCAGGAGTAATTCCTGATTACAGAGCCAGGAATAAATGCTGAGAATTGCTGGGTGTGACCCAAAAAATTTAAAAAAAAAAAAAAAAAAAAAGATCCAAGGGAGCCCTTTGTATCTCTAACGGAGGTAGAAGCTCCCTGAGATTATGTAGTTTCACAACTGCCTGATACATTAACAAAGCCCAGAAACGTTGATTCTCTTTCTGCTCACCAGTTAAACTTTTACATCTGATTACATGGCACAGTTTTTGTGCCATGTCTTTAATAAAAATACCGTTTAATAGCTTTGAATAATCATATAATAATGTGTCCTTATTAAATAGCTAACAAAGTAAAACAGCAGAAGACCAAATAAAGAAATTTATAATTTTTTTAAGTTAGAAATTGCTAAGTTCTCTGATATAAGAAAATCCCTTCTGGGGCGGAGCGATAGCCCAGCGGTAGGGCGTTTGCCTTGCATGCGGCCGGCATGTGCCGGCTTCGGGTTCGATCTCCGGCATCCCATATGGTCCCCCAAGCACTGCCAGGAGTAATTCCTGAGTGCAGAGCCAGGAGAAACCCCTGAGCGTCGCTGGGTGTGACCAAAAAAAAAAAAAAAAAAAAAAAAAAGAAAAGAAAAATCCCTTCAAATGGGCCAACAATCCTTTCCATTATAAAAATAGTTTGAGGCTGGAGAAATAATACAGTGTGTGAGATGCTTGCCTAGCATACCTCACCTGGGTTTGATTCCCAGCATCCCATACGTTCTCTAAGCACTGTCAGGAGGAGTAATTCCAGCATGCAGAGCCAGGAGTCACCTCTGAGCAACACCAGTTGTGATACCAAAATTTTTCATTTTAAAGTTTTTTAAAGTCCTTGCTGATTTGAGTCTGCATATCGTTGGCCATATTGGGGATAGTCTGAGAACAAATGCATCTGTTCTCTGTCATCCTCACCGTTTTCTCCTTCCCTTCGTAGACCTGTAGTAAGAAGAGCACCAACTTGCATGACTTTGGCATGTTGCTGCCCTGTGGCATCGATAAGTTCGAGGGGTGGAGTTTGTATGTTGCCCACTGGCAGAGGAGACAGACAGTATTGACTCGGCAGACGCAGAAGAGGATGACTCCGATGTCTGGTGGGGAGGAGCCGACACAGAATACCCAGACGGCAGGTAAGGGGTCCTTTGTGTTCACGCTCTCCTTAGATGCCTAACAGCCATGTGACTTTGTTTTTGTTTGTTTGCTTGTTTTGTTTTTTTTGCTTTTGGGGTCACATCCAGCAATGCTCAGGGGTTACTCCTGGCTCTGCACTCAGGAATTACTCCTGGTGGTGCTCGGGGACCATATGGGATGCCGGGATTGAACCCGGGCTGGCACAGGCGCGGGCAAAGCAAACGCCCTACCCGCTGGGCTATCGCTCCGGCCTCGTGACTTTGTTCTATAGATGTTTCCTTCTGTTTCTCCTTAAAAGTATCTCTGCCCACTCCTATGGAAGCTTTCTTTTATGGAAAAAATTAAGCTTAGCCGTGCATTCTGGTTCCATGATTAGTGTATAGTGGATCAGCCATCATTAAGTTAATTTTCTCTCTTCTATGTCAGTCTCCAGGTTCAGGATTAAAATTCCACTGGTATCATAATAGGTCACCGATAGTTCCAACAAAATTAAAATCTGAGTGAGTGATATGATATTTCTTCTGTTTTAGTCTGTATTACTTTTTAGGCTAAGTTGGGGAATATTTTATTAGCCATTAGCTGAATATTAATTTTTGTTGAGAGACATTTGCTTTGGCTGGTGAATTGGCTTTTTGAGGGGCATTTCTTTTTTACCTGATTTTTTTTTGCCTTTTTAGCTTTTCCATTGTGAGTGTTGAAGGTATGCGTAAATGATTGCTAAAGTTTTTTGAGTGCTTTTGCTTTCATAATTAAAGATGCTCTCACCTTTTTCTTTAGAATATTTCATAACCTACTATATAATTATCTTTTTATTTCATTAGAAGCAGACATCTATTCAGATGTGAAATTATAAAAAACAGAATTACTGGGTTGCAAAGGCCTTCTGATTCTGTCATCAATTTCTTGCTCTATCCTTTCCCCAAATCGTGATAAGTGGTTATAACAGTTCCTTTGCAGAATTCTTCAGAGTTCCAAATGAAACATTAAATAGGAGCTGTAGGACTTCGGTTCATAGTGTAAACGTTTTCTGATGTTTATGTAGTCAGGCATAGAGTTTTAGTAGTCTGCTTATAGAACTTTTTAAAAAACAGGCATTTCCAATATATGACTGTATACACTGCTTTCAGTAAATAATGGTAGACGTCTAGTTAGTGGTTATTGCTCAGTTTTTGATTAGTTTTACCAGGACCCTCTTTGTTATTTTAGTTCTTTGTGGTCCCTCTTGGATAGGATTAGAAAAAACTGTGTTCATCACATCCAGATTTATAATACTAAACAAACAAATAATAAAGAACAAATAAATAAACAGAAAGACAACAGTGTACTCCCACAATTCTGTTTGCTAAACTTTGGAAGCAAGTAGTACAAACCCTCCTCCTTCTCCCAGGCAAGAAATATCAGTGAGAGTAAGACTTGCCAATTGGAAGCTTCTCAGCTGTTTTTCTGTGGAATTTATTAGTTGGGTTCTGGGCAGTGATTGTGTTCTGTGGAATTTATTAGTTGGGTTCTGCACACCTCTGTTCCATGTGCCAGCTAGTAGGAATGTTTATTGGTTTAACTGCTGGTTGATGTAAACGAGGGAAGTGCCTGATTCTTAGCTCCTTTTACTTTCGTGTTCTTCCATGATATTTCTAAATTTGAAACATTTAGAGTGACTTTTGAAAAGAAAAATCTCTTAAGATGATAGGGGGTCTGGTATCAAGATATCACTGGATTCTGAGTCACAGGACTCCTGTCTTAGAAAGGGGAAATTGAATTTGTATGGATATTCTTTCTTTTTTTTTATTTTTTTATTTATTTTTGCTTTTTTGGGTCACACCTGGCAATGCTCAGGGGTTTCTCCTGGCTCTGCACTCAGGAATTACTCCTGGCGGTGCTTGAGGGACCATATGGGTTGCGGGGATTGAACCCAGGCCAACACAGGCCGGCGTGCAAGGCAAATGCCCTACCCGCTGGGCTATCGCTCTGGCCCCAAGTATGGATATTCTTTCTGCCCAGAGGTTGTTGGCTTTTTATTTTGTTTGTTTGTTTTGTGACCACACTCAGCAGCGCTCAGGAAGCACACCTGGCAGAGTTTTGGGGGCCCTATGGAGTGCTGGGCATAAAATCTGGAAGGCCCACATGCAAGGCAAGACCCTACGTGCCATACTCTTTCTCCAGCCCTGGCTGTTAGATTATTGATTTTCCCCTAACAAAAATTGGTTTTGTACTGACTGAGTAAATGACCATAATAGTAGCAAATATGCCACCTAAGGCCCCAGGCTCATGTTAACATTATAGGATGTTAGCTCTGAAATTATAACTCATTAATGAGGTTTGTGACCCTCTTTTTATGATCATTTCCCATTACAAATAGCTATTTTCCCTATCCTGAATGTGACAAGTTTCACTAGACCTTTATTTCCCACTTCCTTTGTATTTGGTGATAGGTTTCAATATTTCTTGATACAGTTCTGAACCTCTTCCAACCTACCAATTTTGTTGAATGTACCACTACATGTCATACAAAACTCTCTCACGGCCCTTTGTTTTCCTTTTGCTACATTTCACTGGTCCTCAATAGAAGGTCAGGGGGCTTCTCATTCTGACCTTGAGATCTCATGTATTTATTCCTCATATCCAGAAACTGCCTTCTTGGCTAACCACCTCTATAATTACCTCACCTTTCCCTGTGTCCTCTTTGTTAAAATTTCCAACCTATAGAATATCATAACAATGTTTTTACGTTAAAATGTACACTCCCAACTTATAAGACGGTTATATGTTTTATTATCCAAACTAAACATGGTACTTGGGCTGTTGTTCCAAACTAAACAGAGTCATTCCTAAGATTCTGTCAACATTCGAATATTCCACCCCTCGGTCTTCTTTAACTTGCCTCTTTGGCCATGATTTTCTGATCCTACCCCTAAGTCACTTATTAAAATATACTAAATATCACCCTTTGTCATATCATTTTTACTTCAGACTTTTAGTCCAGTATCCTCTTCATTATTTTGAAGACATTTTCTTTCTAATGAGGATGGATTCTGGAGGCAGACATTTTTACTTAAATAACCTTCATATTTTCTAAACATATTGTGTCAGTACTCTATATCTGGGGAAATAATTTCTTTCTTTAATTTCTTCTGACTTTTTTAAAAGGCGATGTGTCATGCCACATAACTGCTATCGGATTCCATTTTTTATTCATGCTGTAACATCAACCAGGATCTTAATGTTACTGAATGCACACTATCATTATTTGAGGACCTACCACCTTCCACATAGCAGCTAACCAAAGCCAGTTCCACTCTCCTGATTACCAAGTTTCATACTTCTTAGGTGACCCCTTCATAAGTCAGCCATTGTAAGTTTATACATCCGCGGTACCTGGGATTTGGTAGGCGCTTGATACATGTTTACTGAATGAATTAAAGAATCTTCTCATCTACCTTGTTTCTGTACCTTCTTCCATCTCTTGTCCCTATTTCTTTTTTTTTTATGACTATCTGAACTCATCGATCAATTCAACTCCCTTTCTCCATATTTTTGAAAGAATTTATTACTAGGCACATTAAGTGTACAGCAAAGTTGGACAGAAGGTACACAGACTTCTTGGATGCCCCTGTCTACCCCATGCATAGCGTTCCCCATTCTCACTATTCATTGATAAGATACACTACCATTGATGAACCCATTTTGACACAACATAGTCACCACAAGTCTGTAGTGTAAGCTATGGTTCACTCTTAATGTACAGTCTGGGTTGCACAAATATATAATGATGCTTATGTCGTCATAGTAATATAACAATTCACAGAGAATTTTCACTAAAAATTCTGACTCTGCCTTTCTGTGTTCATTCTTGTCTCGTAACTGTAGGCAACCACTGATCTTTTTTATTATCTTCATGCCTTGTCCAGAGGCCATAATTGGAAGCTATTTCAGATCAGCTTCATACACTTAATAATACATATTTATGGTTCCCTCATGTCTTTTCATGATTTATTCGTTTGCTAAATAATATCCCATTGTCTAGAAGTAATAGTTTCTTTATGTATTCACCCATGAAGACCATCTTGATTCCTTCCAGTTTGGACTTTAAGGATAGTATTGCTCTAAGCATCCATGCTAGAGCTTTACTTCAGTATAAGTTTTCTTTGGGTCAAGACCAAGGAGCTTGATTGCTGGATTTTATAAGACTATTTTATTTAAGAAATCACCAAACTGTCTTCCTATGTAACCATCCAATTATTCTGAAATTATTATGAAAAATTATTACAAATTAATAACAATTATTTTAAATTATCATTTTAACATGCAGCTAATATGAAAAGTTTATTAATGAATCATTTAGATTTTGGGACTGGAGCATTACTTTTGGGATTAAGGCTCTTGCCTGCCATGAGCTGACCCTGTCAGATCCAAGCATCACATATCTTCCTGAGCACTGCCAGGAGTCATCCCTGAGCAGAGAGTCACAAATAAAACCCGAGCACAGCCAGGTATGGCAAAAGAATTAAAAAAAAATACCAAAGCAAACAAACAAGTCAAGACACAACAACTGACCAAACAAACAACAGATTCAGTGTTTTAGTATGATACCTTTAACATCAAGCAACACATCTTATTCAAGCAATACATCTTACAGTGCATCTTGTTGCAAACTAGTTCCATTTTAAAGTGCTTTTTTTCCTTGAATCTATTTATTTTAATCAAATCACTGTGAGTTGTTTATGATCGGGTTTCTTTCAGTCATATAATGTTCCAACACTGGCCCTTCGCTGGTGGCTACACCGCCCAGTTTCCTCCCAACTCCCCTGTCCTCTGCCTGTCTCCGTGCCAGGCACTTTTCTCTCTCGCTCTCTCTCTCTGTCTCTTTCTCTGTCTCTCTCTCTCTCTCCCCCCACCCTCTTTCTCCATTTGAGCATTATGCTTTGCAATACAGATACTGAAAGGGGATTATTACGTCTATCTCATTACCTACCTTTAACACTCAGTTCTTGTCCAGAGTGATCATTTCCCACTATTACTGTCATACGGGCCCCTTCTCTATCCTGTCAGCCCTTCACCTCCTACACACTTGGTACTTTCTTCCAACCTTTGACCAGTCCTCCATTGTAAGTGCGTTGTAGTCATAGAGTTAGTGACCCTTTGTCCTTTGTTGACCAGGATAGCTGTAAATATTTGAGATTCTAGTCACTTTATTTTTATTAAACTACATTGTTTACACGGCCCATTAATATATTCTGAGTTTCAGCTCTAAGTTCCTATCAGTTTCATAACTCTTCCTCTTTTAAAGATTCATAAGAATTGAGGTTGCCTTCCTATAGTTAGACTTCATATGTCTAGGGTCTTGATATGCAAATTCATTTTTGGACGTGTTTTTCTATGGAAGGTAGCAGATGTTTTGCACACAACTGTAACTGAAATATTTTTCTCTGGGAGTATAGTCACTTACTTTGCACACAACTGACTCCAGTGCAGTCTTTTGCATGATTCATGTGCTACCGTACAAGCTCTGCAGGAGAGATCCCTGAGCTCAGAGTCAGGAGTAAAACTTGTGCACCAACAGGTGTGGCCTTTCCCCAAACAAACAAATAAAAATGAAGCTATGATGTTTTTCTCTTCACCCTCTGGGCAATTGAGTCCTTATCCTCTTGCCCAGAGGAGAAATTGCATCACTCACCTACACAGAGCAAAGCCCCTGCCAGCTGCCAGGTTTTAGAAACTGGACCTGTTTGTGACATTTGAGATACAGGATCAGAACAAGAATTTAGCACTTCTTACTTAAAATGGGCTCAATGGACTCCAAGTAACAATTCTTGAAAGGGGAACTTGGGGTGGGCTAGGGTGGGCTATAGCGATAAATCTGATCCTCCAGAAAGGAAACATGAACCGCAGGATTGCACTTGGTGAGTTGGTAGGTAATGAGATTTGGTTTGGTAGGAGGTGAGTGTTTTTCTAGTGCTAAATGAGGCATTTAGAAAAACATTCTTTGTGGGATGAACTCTGTTTTAAGAGCTCATTAAAAAAAAGAAAAAGGAAGCCTTTTCAGAGCCTAAGCAGGGACAAACAGGGACTGTTCCCCAAACTCACTTGTCAGTGACTCAGAACTTGCTGCTCCTGCCCACGGATTCTCACATCACCTTCAAATACCTCAGCCTGCCATCAGTCATGTAGCCTTCTGGTATGAAATTTGTATCATGGGTAAGAATTTTTTCCATGGGAAAATCCACTTGGGAAAGTCGCTTGTAAGATTGATACCTGTCTAGTTTAACCTTGGACTTGAAGATCTGAGGGTCAGTCTGCCTTTCTGAAACTATATAGCCAGACAGAAGCCTTAGATTCCAGTGCCTGAGATTTGTTGAATTTGTGGAGCTTGTGATGTAAGGGAATCCCCCTTTCTGTTATAATGCATCTTTCCTCTTAAGTGGGATCTCACTTTTTTAAATACTAGAATCACAAATTTTTTATACTTTATAATTGTTTTCAGGATTTGTTGTTTACTATTGTTTTCAGGATTGTAGAAATTAGTAAGAATATAATTAAAAATGATAATCTCACATATCTTCCTGGGTGATTTGGATCTAGTTTCTCCTTCTTTCATTTAAGGCAAATAAAATTCCTTTAAAAATATTTTCAGATGAATAATCGCTTCACTATCCCATTCTTCAAAGCCATAGTTTGTAGCTCAATGTTTCCTTTATTTTGTTCTGGTTTGTTTTCTGGGGCCATATCCGGTGGTGCTCAGGGTTTACTCCTGGCTCTGTGCTGAGGGAGCACTCACGATGGGGCTTGGGGGACACTATGGGGTCAGGGATTGAACTCAGGTCCACTGCGTTCAAGGCAAGTGCCCTACCCAATGTACTCTCTGATTCCCAGGGAAATTTTCTTTGGTGAATTGAAGTTTTCCAGTAGTTCGTATGCTTATTCGTGTGTGTCTGTGCACAAAACATTAAGTGCTGCTTGACTCAATCATTTGAATTCTGGGAACTATGCAGAATCCCTCTCTAGATGAGAAAAGGCAGCCCAACTCCAGTGACTCTCTGGGTATATTGAATACTTTGCATTGTTTTGTGGTTTTTACTGTGATTTTTTTGTAGTCTAACATCATTATTAAAAGTATCTTATGAGAGATTTACAGAATTAAAGGATATTAAGAAGCAACTGCATTTAGAATTATCTGTAAGAATCAGTAGGCATTGTTTTATAAACCTATATTTTGGTTCCCTGTTTGCAGGACGAGTGGTTAAAGAGCTGAATATCTGAGTATCTGTCATTATTAGTATCCTTTGGCTGTAATCACCTGCCAGGCAGGGACCCAGAATAAATCCACCTTATAAATCTATGTTCCATATTTCAAAGTCATCTCTATTAGGTACTTTGGGGCTTTTATTTTGCACTTGAAATTTTATGACTATTAAAAATTAATGCTCTTAAAACCTTGAGAGTTCAAAAATTTTTTAAGGCAGCAGGCATTTTGGAGTCATAATTGAAAAGTATTTTCAAGTTTAGCTTCATAAATATCTATTAAAATTATCTATTAAATAATTTTCTTTTTCTCATTTTATATTGCTTTTCTAACAGCTATTAAATAAATGTTTGCCTTTGGTATTTGTGTACTTCTGAACTCTGTAGAAAATTAACTGTACAAGCACTATAAAAGAGGAAAGAAGATTATTATATTATTATAGCAATGATTGTCCATGGTTCTTTTTGCCAAAAAAAAAAAAAAGCTTTGATGATGGCCTTCCTTTAAGTAACTGAGTAATTAGAATGATCTATTTCCTATTTGTTCTTTTTTTTTTTTTTTTGGGTCTCATCCAGCAATACTCAGGGGTTATTCCTTGCTCTGCACTCAGGAATTACTCTTGGCAATGCTTGGGGGACCATATGGGATGCCAGGAAATTGAACCTGGGTCTGCCATATGCAAAGCAAATGCCCTACCTGCTGTATTGTTGCTCTGGGCCCTGTTCTTAGAACTACATTTTTATTAATGCTTTCTCATATATTAAGAAAATATATGATCATCTGAAGATTCCTGCCAGGAGGTTTTACATTTGTGATCCATTTCACTAATCATCTGATTGTTATAGTAATTGTGAAATAGCTTTTTATAAATTTTCTTCTCCTAGCTGTACTCCCCCAAAGTTTGTGAACCCAGGGCTAGTTACTATAATTTGTTTTAAAGATAAAATAGAAAGTTTTAGTGACAAGTCATTGCTAGGAGGAGTGTAATCCAACTCCAAACGCCGACAGTTAAACTCCTTCAGAATTGGATCTTTAGAATTTCTATTTATAATAGACTTTGTCCACACTCGGACTCCCCTCTCTTCAGAACTCCACCCAGCAGAAGAGCTGATCAGAGCCCGGCTCGCGTGGCCACAAGCTGCCTCGCGGTTCATCAATAAATGCTGGAGATCAGAGGTGACTATAAGAGTATGCCACCCACACGGCAGAGCCTGGCAAGCTACCCATGTCATATTTGATATGCCAAATACCAGTAACAATTATAGACCTCATACCCATGACCTGATGGAATGGTTTGAGGCTCTTTATGTTCCTGGAGCAAGCAGATGCCTTTAGGCTCTACTAGCATGAGACAGGACATATGGAGATGTTACTGGTGCCCACTCAAGCAAATCGGTGATGAACGGGAAGGCAGTGATACAGTGAGCCAGTATGAAAGAGGAAAATTTTTTATTTTTCAATATAATCCCTTGGAAGTCTCCTTTAATAACTTACTGAAAGATGATGCACTATCTGGGTGTCATGGGAATGAAGCTGTGATCACTTCCTTATTGCTATCACTATCACTATCACTATCTCCCGTTAATCATCTATTTGCTAGTGCGGGCACCAGTAATATCTCCATATGTCCTGTCTCATGCTAGTAGAACCCAAAGGCATCCGCTTGCTCCAGGAACATAAAGAGCCTCAAACCATTATTTTAGGTCACGGGAATGAACTAATATAAATGTTACTGGTATTTGGCATATCAAATAGTTCACGAGCAGCTTGCGAGGCTTGCCGTGCGGGGTGGCATACTGTTGTAGTCACCTGTAAATAAAGCATTTATAGATGAACCGCTGCGCTGGCGCGAGCCGGCTGTGATAGTCGGGTCTGGTGGGTGGAGTTGTGACGAGGGTAGTCCGGATGTGGAAAATGGCAGGCCCCATGGAGTAGGGGAGGGTGGTTTGGCTTGTTGTGAGGCTCTGCTGGGGTGGCAGGCCAGGGCTAGAACCCGCCATGCCTCCCGGGCGCCTCACGAGCAGCTGGGTACAGGGAGAGCAAGGAGCAGCTCTGCCCCATGTCTGAGAGTCTCTGGTTCAGCATACCTGGGCCGGATTGAAAAGAAACTGCTGCAGGTGGCTGTCTGATCCGGGCTGTGATAGTCTGGTCTGCTGGGTGGAGTTGTGACGAGAGGGAAGTCCGGATGTGGAAAATGGCAGGCCCCATGGAGTAGGGGAGGATGGTCTGGCTTGTTGTGAGGCTCTGCTCGGGTGGCAAGCCAGGGCTAGAACCCGTCATGCCTCCTGGGTGCCTCACGAGCAGCCTCATGAGCAGCCTCCTTATTGCATCATCTTTTAAAGCAATTCTTTCTTCCTTTCATTTTCATATTGTTTGGGCACCCTTAGCCTAGTTGAGTATAGTTGATGAGTAATGAAGAAATAATTCTTAGGATGATAAAGTACAAAAACATTATTTAAAAGACGGAGAAGTAACCTAGAATACATACAAATACCAGTAGACTTGTGTGTTAATTATAAAATAAACTATTTTTTAAATAAAAATTCTCTCAGAAAATGTAAAAGTCTGAAATAGAAACCTTTGCAAGTGGGGAGCTATGCCCAAAATATAATTCAAAATGTGAATCATGACCAGTAGATCTAATGTTATTCTGGGGATTGATAATCTTTTTAATTTGCCCTCATTTTACATTTGTTTTTCAGGTGCATATAAACATCCACTTCCTACTTTTATTGCTTTATCTTTGGTTTGTAATATTACAGCATTTGAACTGTTTAGTTTCAAGTGTATGTGATTTTATTACATTAAAACTTGTCACAATCTTCTACGAGTTAGTTGCTGAACAAATATTTAAGTTGAATCAAACAGGGTAACTTAGGGATAAGCTATTGGAATTAAAACTAAAATATCCAAGAATATCATTTCAGTCACACACAATAATTAAGTAAAATGTCATCAAGAGTCTTTAAACTTATAAGCTTTGAAAAAAAATGTGCTGGGAACTTAGGAATATTTATCACAGCTTCTTGGCGTTTGTACTATAGTGACTCCATTTTTTAAAAAGAATAACTTCATTGCTTCAGTATCATAAAATAGAATGAATTGAAATGTAATTGTTGTTGTAAATGAAGCTAAAATTCATCTCTGAGCTTTTGCCCATGCTTTAATGTCTTTCTCATTTGAAGAGGCAAGCATTTTTCTGTTCCCTAGTGTCAAATTGGAGATCTTTAATAAAGTAACAGTAGGCAAAATTTTCAGGAAGTACAAGTTATAGTCATAAGTCTAGCTACACGCCATTAGTTGTTGGCAAGTATCGTGTGATTGAAATAAAATGAATAAATAAACATTGTTTAGAACATTGTTCTCAACTTGAGGCCACTTTGTAACTCAAGGAACTTTTAAAATCATTTGCAGCTTTTCTCATTGTCAAAACTGGAGAGGAGGTTAAGGGTCATTAACTAATGAGTGGGTAGGCACTGAGCACATTGCTTAAAATTGCACGATTCACAGGGACAGCTCTGCCACAAGGAACTGTCAGTAGTGCTGGCATTAAACAATTCCTCTAGAGGTGTCCTCGACACTGGGAAAAATCTAGGAAATGTATTCTCAGCAAAGAAGCAAAACTCACAATCTTCCTTCTCATCCTCCCCATCCTGATACTCATTCATGATCAGAAAAGCAGCCACTCCAGGGGATTCCCCTTAGATGCACGTTTCACACAGATGGAAATATTGGCGATCAAAACAAACCTCTGAGCATAACCACATCTGTAGTTTAAAATGTGCTCAAATACAATGGGTGATTAAAGTTTCTTACTAATGCCCACTTAATTCTAATTATTATGTCAAATATGTTTCTTTTTATATCGCTCAGTCCGTTTGAGTGCAGTACACATTAGCATATTTTCTGGAGGAGATTGATCATTTTCTGAAACATTTGGTATAGAGGCTTAGTAAATGATTTCCACATCAAACAATTTTTTCTTTTATTAGCATTTAAATATTGGTTAAATTATGATAATTTTCTAAAGTTTAGGGTAACAGAAATCATCAATAACTTGATCTTATAATTTATGTTTCTACTTGGTCTTTTATTCCTCCCATCTCTATACTTCTATTTAGTTGTGGATAACAGATAGCATTTCTTAGCAGCTAGAGTCATAGGACAGCAGGTCTGATACTTGCCTTGCACATAGTAAGTGTTTAGTTCCTGGCACTGGTACTAAATATGGTCCTCCGAGCATCACCCAGGTGTCTCTGAGCAAAAACCAGCTATAAGCCCTGAGACCACTGGACAAAATACTTTATATTATATATGTATATATGTATATATGTATATATATAATATATTTTTAATTTCATTACTATTAGGCATTTTTCTGAGTTTTGTATTTTCTTTATGTATATTATGTTTCACTGTTCATTAAAGACCCCATTGTGAGTCATGTGCTTTTTATTTTACAGAAACAACTTTGAGGGGCTGGAGTGATCATACTTTAACCGACTTTGTAAAGTGCCTGTCAAGATGGCAGACTGGGATGGGGTTGAGGGACTGAGAGGCAGGAGAAGGGAATCTGGGACCACTAGTGGAGGCAAGTTGACGCTGTGACAGGATTGGTGGTGGAACACTGTATGTCCAAAACCCTACTGTGAATAGCTGTGTACTTCACAGTGTTTTAATAAAATACAATTTTGGAAAATAAAATAGGTTGGGAAGGAGAGAAGAGAAAGAGGGAGGGGGGTATATTGCTTTCTATCAGACAGCTGCTACCGGCTCTCCTTGTGCCCAGATGATCATGAAGCACCCAGGAGGGAAGGCAGGTTCTAGCCCTGGCCCGCCATCCCAGCAGAGCCTCGTGAGAAACCAGAGGAACCCCCACACCACAAAAGCCTCCATTTTCAACATCTGGACTCAACGGGTCGTCAGAGCTCCACCCACCCAGCAAAAAAGGTGCTTTTTCCTGTCTTGCGTGGCTGCTTTGTGGCCACACGGTTCATCAATAAATGTACAAGATGAAAGACTTCTACATGGCAAGCTACCCCTGTCATATTTGATATGCCAAATACCAGTAACAACTGTAGACCTCATTCCCATGACCTGAAGAAATGGTTTGAGGTTCTTCATGTTCCTGGAGCAAGCAGATGCCCTTGGGCTACACTAGCATGTGACAGGACATATGGAGATATTACTGGTGCCTGCTCGAGCAAATCGATGAACAACAGGAAGACAAGTGATACAAGTGATCTTCGGCGCTCTGAACTTAGGAATCTGTGACTTTTGAATCAGCTGTTCTGTCTTGCATTTTGAGAAAGTGATATTGAACAACTTTAGAGGATCTCCAAGTACATCAGAGAGGCAACACACGAATGCTGTGTCAAGTAAGAGTGAGTTTGATGGAACAGCATCTGGCTTGGTGACAGCCCTACCACGATGCTGGCTGCCTGGTGCACTGCTGGAGGCAGGAACTGCATCACTGACTCTCAGGCTGCATCAGGGGCTCATTAGAAAATGACGAACAAGGGAGTCACAGAAGCTTGCTTGTACACTTGACGCAACTGGCTGCCAGGTCCTTGGACTTAATAAAAATGCTGAATTTCTGTTCTTCTTAAGTTTGGACCGCATGTATGTCAAGAGAAATAACAAGACGCTCTCATAGCCTTAACCAGATTACAGATGCATGGCCAGACCAAAAAACCCAATTTGGTTTTGGTTTCCAAGCAGGTGCAGGCGCTGGAACAGGAGATGCCTTTGAAGTGTAGGCTGGGCTGCAGCCATTTGAGCTGCCTCTGGACCCGGCCTGCAGTGCCTACTGGACCCAAAGCCACAGGCTGCCCAGTAATAAGAGACCGTGAGTGAGACGGGCCCAGAAACATTGAGCTGTGAGATTTTTCTGGAAGGCTGATTAGCCTGTGCCCAGAGCAGCACTCCAGTGAGGCACAGAAGGCCTGTTTTTGTCCCCAAATGTCTTTCACTGAACTGTCCAGAATTCCCTGAATTATAATGTAGGAGGGAAAGGGATCAGATCTGATCAAAATTCCTAATGAGTTTAACCGATTCTTTAATGAGCCCAGTACCTTCAGTGTCAGACGCCTAGTTTAGGTGGGAGTCCCCATTGTTCCACATGATGTTGACCCTTATTTTTTTCCTTTGCTCTCAAAAGCCACATATTTGCTTAGTGTGCCCAAGGAGGTTTCCTTTGGGGAGTTGTCTGGGGGTTCTTTGGGGCCACACTCTGTGGTGCTGAGGACTCATGTCTGGCTCTGTGCTCAGGGATTCACTCTTGGTGCTTGGAGTACCATATGCAGTGCCAAAGATCGAACCAGGATTGGCTACACACCGGGCAGGTACTTTAACCTTTTTATAAATCTCTCCAGCTCCTCCAAAGAGGTTTCCTTTCCTTGAGCCATATGGCTCATTAAATCCTTGGTAACACTAAATTGGATTCAGAACCTTTATTTGGAAGTTAGTCATATCGAATTTAGCCTCCAGAAGTCTAAACTAGGCGATCAAGCTGGTATTACTTGTTGCTCCCCTGGTAGTTGAAACTAGTTCCAGTGACTTATCACAGAGAACTCAGCGAGATGTTAAGAAGCCTGTGTTTGTTTTAGAAGGAAGTCACTTATATGGAAAATCACTTTGAAGTATTCGTTCTATTTGCTCTGTGAAGTAGTAGACACAATCTTTCCCAAGGAAGAACTAACTCTGGACTGCTCTACCCTCCATGTTTCCTAAGTAATGTGTTCAGCGTTTGTGTGCGCAGTGGACAAGAAGATTCTTACTGTTTGAGGCTTCTGCTAGTGTGAGAGCATCATCGGAGTGTGTGTGCATATATACTTTATAAACAGGTTTTTATGATTGAGAAAGAGCCCAAGCATGTACACTATGTCCACAGAGTTTATGAAGCATACATTAGAATTGAGGGTCAGCCTGTGTGAGACTAATATTTTACTAGTTAAATCTCTCTGACCCTTTAACAGACAGTAGCAATAGAAAAGCTCTTGTTAAGGATGCAGTGATTAGTCTCTCACCTCTGGTTTGATAAGCATTTTTCTTATAAAATGTCCCTCTTAATTGGATCTTTTAAAAGTATTGTAGTTCTTGTAATAATTATATCTGATAATAATCGGTTATGGTTTCTTTAGCACTTTTTGCCCTAACTGTTCTTTAGTGCATTAGTAAATCTATTTTAGTAAAAAACAACTAATGACATTATTTTATGAATTTAAACACATGGTAGTACTTTATATTTTGGTTGGCACACACATATGTAAGACACATATATGAGGAAAAACAGTTTCCATAGTGCTAAAAATAGGCTTATAAAAGTGAATGAATATAGGGCCAAAGTAATAGTATTTGCTCTGGCATTTGAAGTAATGCTATTTAAGTAATAGCATTTGAAAGGGCATTTGCTCTGCACATGGCCATCCCAGGTTGGATCCCCAGCATCCCACATCATCTCCCAAGTACCACCAGGAAAATATCCTGAGTGCAGAGCCAGGAATAACCTCTGTGCATCACTGGTTGTGAGCCCAGCCCCACCCCCCAAAAGTCAATGGATACCTGGTACTACATACAGTTTCCCAAGTACCACCAGGGTGATCCTTTAGCACAGACCGAAAATAAGCCCTGAGTGCCACAAGTTGTGGCTCCAAAAAATTAAAAAGTTAATGTGAAATTGATTAAGGCGCTCTTAGATATTTTAAATAAAATTCAGTAGCTATTCATATAGCAGTAAAATCATACTACTTTCAAGATTTGTACTTGAAGACTTTATTTTATTTTGCATATAAATTTTGTATCAGGAACCATTTTAGAAGGGCTATGGTATCTTTACTGTGAATAAGTAAGGAAAGTAGATAAAATGCTCATCCTTGACTTCCTGGAATATGGTATTCATTTGTTCCCTTAAGTGTTTGTGCATGTTCTGAGCATTCATAGGCTAGCCTCAAGTTGTTCTCAAGAGAATTTTTCATTATTATTGTCAGAAAATTGGAGCCAAAGGGTCATATACCTGTCAAAGTGGTAATGGAGTACTTTGGTTTTAAGACAATGTGTTTGAAAGGTAGTAACAGGATAACAACATCACACTTGAAGTGATTTAATCATAGTGAAGCCAATCACTGAGGAAGAGGATACTGAAGCTACAGTTTTATAGTGTTGTTCACTTAGATCCCCACCTCATTGTACAGTCACTGCTGGTACTGGAACCCACTTACCAAACACTTGTGTGTTGTCATGTCTTACTGCCTCACTTTCTAACTGCCTTCCATTTGGAAATGTTCTTTTCCAGAGTGCATATTGTTCAGTTGAAATTGTTGAAAGAGTGAAATTGTTCAGTTGAAATTGAGACAGAATAGCTGTCTCAGATACTATATTTTAGCCATTCCTATTTCTCCTTTGCATAGTTATCCTGCATGAGACTGAAGTGTGCTTTCGCACTGCCATTATTGTATTAGTTGACAGACAAATAAGGGAGGATTTTTTTTTTTTATTCTAACCTCATTATCTGCCCAAAGTACCCGAACAGACAGATCCAGGTGGCTTCTGATCTTGGGATCCTAAACATTGATGGGCTAGAGATTTTCAAGTATAAAACTTTAAGATTGTAGGCCTTGGGGGCCAAATATCCTTGCTGGTCCACAGAGCTCTGTTTCTTAATCATCTGTAATGGTCCCTTCCAAACTGTCTTTCTTAAATCTTCCTTGTACAAGGCCTAGGAGGTTTTTTTTGTTCTTCTGTTTTCAGCTATCCTGACATGATTGCTGTTTTATTTCTAATATCATGTTCATTATTTTCTGACTCTGGTTACTTCTTGGGATTATTAAAGTATTTCCTTTTATAAGCCTTCCTCGTTGAATACTGTACTTGATGTAAAATACCAATTGTGTCTCAAGTAGACAGACCACAGTTTATTTCTCCAGCCCAGATAGAACGTGGTGACCTCATAGGCATTTGAATAATAACTGAAATAGGGCCTTAAATCAAGCTCGTTCTTTCCTTGAATTAGTCCACTCAAATCCGTTCCGGTTCAATAGTTGGCCCACCCCTTCTCTTGGCGGGTTCTAGCCCTGGCCCGCCGCCCCAGCAGAGCCTCGCAAGAAGCCAGACGACCTCCCACTCCATGATCACTTGATCACTTGATCACTTGAATCCCGTTATTCATCGATTTGCTCGAGCGGGCGCCAGTAACATTTCCATTGGACTCTATCACGTGCCAATGTAGCCCAATGGCATCTGGTTGATTTAGGAATATGAAGAGCCTCAAACCGTTCCTTCAGGGTCTTAACAAGGAAGTCTGACCCACTCCATGAGGGTCGCCATTTTCCAAATCTGGACTCCCCCTCTCGTCAGAAATCCACCCAGCAGAAGAGTTGATCACAGTCTGGCTCTCGCAACGCGCTTGCAGTTGTGCAGTTCATCAATAAATGCTGGAGAGCAGAGGTGACTACAAGAGTATGCCACCTGCACGGCAGGGCCTGGCAAGTTACCCGTGTCATATTTGATATGCCAAATACCAGTAACAATTATAGACCTCATTCCCATGACCTGATGGAATGGTTTGAGACTCTTTATGTTCCTGGAGCAAGCAGGTGCCCTTGGGCTCTACTTGCATGAGACAGGTCATACAGAGATGTTACTGGTGCCCGCTCGAGCAAATCGATGATGAATGGGAAGACAGTGATACAGTGAGCCAGTATGAAAGAGGAAAATCTTTTTATTTTTCAATATAATCCCTTGGAAGTCTCCTTTAATAACTTACTGAAAGATGATGCTCTATCTGGGTGTCATGGCAATGAAGCTGTGATCACTTCCTTATTGCATCATCTTTTAAAGCAATTCTTTCTTCCTTTCATTTTCATATTGTTTGGGCACCCTTAGCCTAGTTGTGTATAGTTGATGAGTAATGAAGAAATAATTCTTAGGATGATAAAGTACAAAAACATTATTTAAAAAAGAGGGAAAAGTAACCTAGAATACATATAAATACCAGTAAACTTGTGTATTAATTATAAAATAAACTAATTTATTGAAAAATAAAATATTTTCCTCTTTCATAATGGCTCACTGTATCACTGTCTTCCCGTTCATCATCAATTTGCTTGAGCAGGCACCAGTAACATCTCCATATGTCCTGTCTCATACTAGTAGAGCCCAAGGGCATCTGCTTGCTCCAGGAACATAAAGAGCCTCAAACCATTCCACCAGGTCATGGGAATGAGGTCTGTAATTGTTACTGGTATCTGGCATATCAAATAGGACACGGGTAGCTTGCCCAGCTCTGCCCTTCCCTCCCTCCTTCCCTCCTTCCTTCTTTCCTTCCTCCCTTCCTCCCTCCCTCCTTCTTTCCTTCCTTCCGTCCTTTCTTCCTTCATTCCGTCCTTCCTTCCTCCCTCCTTCCCTCCCTTCTTTCCTTCCTTCTTTCCTTCCTTCTGTCCTTCCTTTCCTTCCTTCCTTCCTCCCTCCCTCCCTTCCTTTTGTTCCTTCCTTCCCTTCATTGGTGTGCACAAGGAATCATGTGGTGCTGGGGATTGAACTGGCCCCAGGTGCTTGCAAGGCAGTGCCGTGTCCACTGTCCTGTCTCTCTGGTCACTGCCTTGATCCACCGAACCCCCCCCCACCCCACACTGTCCAAATACCAATAATAAAAAAGCACATGAAAATTTCTGGGTTTTCTTTTCCTGGGTGTCCGACATAGACCCTAGAGCCTGGCAGACACTAAATATTTGTTCAAAAGCTCTTCCAGCTCTTGACCGCAAAGATACATAAATCACCTGTGTTAGCAGTACCCCAATTTGAGCATGGGGAATTTGCTCCTTCTGAGTTTTTCAGTGAGATAGCTGATTAACTATAATTTTTGTTCATATATTAAATTTTTCAAATACCTCTGAAACATTTTTTTTAATCTCCTTAGGTGCTTCTCCTTCATCCTAATTGGTTCATAAAACTGTCAGGAAAAGAACCTGCTCTTGATTATAGATGGTTCTTCTTGTCTCCAAGATAGTCCTTTAAAAAGCAATTTTGTCTTTTGCTGTAATTAGTTTCCAAATTTACTATTTCCTGAGTCTTAACAGATTATCATTTCCACCTCCTTTTAACACACCATTTTTTTAATGATTTAAAAGTAAAGTACAGATATACTCTGTACTGGTTTATGTCTCTAAAATATAAGGTCATTTTTCTCCAGTGTCCAAATGTCACTATCTCATCTTCAGAATTAACAGCAAAATTTTTACTATCATCAGATACTAAAAATGAATTTCATCACATTTTCCCTGAGGCTGAGCAATATCATTTCTATTGGTGTTCGATGCAGATTCCTTAAGATGAGGTCCAATATTGTATTACCCTGAAGCTGAGGACTCAGAATAGCCCTTTATATATTACACTCCAACATCAGACTGCCTATTTGACTGGTTTTACACCTCTGGGATATTAGAGACCTTGGTTATCTATTGCTGGAAGTTTCTTATTTTGAACATGTGCTGAGATAATGGACAGGAAGGACATTTTTCAAAAGTTTTGGATGTTGATCATTTTTACCAAACTTTGCTTGAAAGTTCCTCTTCTCCATTGTGTGTTTTGGTTCGTTTTAGATATTCATTAAATTCAAGAGAGTAGGATAGCGATAGCATTTGAAGGTCACTATGAACAGAACTAGAAATCAACTTAGGATGTCATACCAAGATAAGGTATTTACAGTCATCTTTCAATTTTCTTTTCTGCCTGTGTTCCTTTAAGTGAAAGGTTCTAGGAGTTGTAGAAATTTATAAACAAAATTTGTACTAGGATTTTTTTTAAAGAGTTTGAATTTTGTATCTCTTAAGGACTTTCCTAGTAATGTCCAACATCTGACTTTTATATTATAATGAAGAGGAACATTCAACTGTATTTGCATTGTCACACAGCCAATCCGAGTTCAATCCCCAGCATCCCATATGATCCTGAGCACCACCAGGAGTAATTCCTGAGTGCAGAGCCAGGAGTAACCCCTGAGCATCTCTAGTTGTAACCCAAAGGCTACCCCCCCCATAAAAAGAATTCATATGGTTAAACACAGCACCTTCATGACACAAAATCCTCTGCCTCCTTGGATCTTAAATTCTAGAGTGAATGAACAAGGCAAGAGGCAGGGAGCACCATTGTTTCCGCCTGAGAATCTCAGACCATGGACCCCCAGACACTGGTTCCTTTCATCGTATCTTATTTCACATTGGGTTATGGCTATTTCCTTCTCTCCCCATCTCTTCTCGGCCCCACAGTCCACCTTCCCCTGCCAAGGTCAGCAAGTGTCCCCAAAGAAGAGGCTCTGCAGGCACATTTCAACCATGTATCTTGGAACAGAGGTTTATAGTCTTTAAAAATCCAAAATTACTCTTAGCACCCAGGAGCCAATCAGAGACTGCTGATCTGACAGCCCCTCCCCCATGCTTTGCTTGTGTATCTCTTGAGCACTTCGATCCCTCTGATATAGTGCATTTGAATTACTTCTTACTTGTTTTCATATTGTGCCTCTCTCACTGTAATAGACGTTCTAAGATATCAAAGCTTTGCCATGCACTCGGCTCCCCTGGTTGTTGAATGGCACCTGCCCTGGGTGAAGGAAGAGAGCATTTACTGAGTCAGCAACGTACTGCATAGAAATGGACATAATAGTCCGTTAAGTGGCTGAATGCATGTCCATTTCTGTGCTCTTTATAGGTCCTTGTCTATTTCAGCTCAGATGCTTCACTATCTCCTGTCTGAAGGGGAATAGCTGTATCACTGGTCGAATGCCCTGCTACAACACGGGACTCATGTCAAAGTCTCCTTTAGTTTAGCTTAGGTGCTAGTTCCTTCTGGCTCTGCATGAGCCGCTCTCCCTGCCTCATTCTCACACCTGCCTTTCGCCCTGACAGCTCAAGTGCCTCCAGCCAGGGTCACTTTCCCATTTGACTTTGTAAAGCAATCAGGAGCACTGCCATGCAAACAGTGATTCATGTTGATTCAGGAGCACTGCCATACAAACGGGGTGATTCATGTTGATTCCCTCGCCCAGAACTGATAGCCTTTAAATGTGAGAAAATATGGACAATTTCAGATCAAGGCTTGCTACCTCCAGCTCACCTTTTAAGGCCTGACTCATGAGTTTCTGGTATCTTAATTTTTGTCCTGATCACCTTAAAATGGTTGTCCTTAACCTGCAGCCAGGGGTTGGATTGGAAGTGTGTAAACGTCCTACAATAACTGTTTTCATTTGCAAATAATAGAAAATTCAGTGAGCAAAAGATGAGAGCTCTGGTTCCAGAAAGGTCCATGAGGGTTTTTTTTTCTTTTTTGGGTCACACCCAGCGACGTTCAAGGGTTACTCCTGGCTCTTCGCTCAGGAATTACTCCTGGCAGTGCTTGGGGACCATATGGGATGCTGGGGATAGAACCCAGGTCGGCTGCATGCAAGGCAAATGCTCTACCGCTGTGCTATCACTCCAGCCCCATCCATGAGGGTTTAATAAAAGAAGACAAAGATGCTTTTCGGCAGGCGCCTTTTCTGTGTAGACCTTTTTACTGCACTGCAATGATGAGAAGCACAGGTTACCCAGATACCCAACTCCTAATACAGTCTTGGCCACCCTGCCCCATGCCTAAAGTTCTCCCTTCCCGTTCCCACCCGGTCACCAACTTTGACCTTGCCACAGTGTACAGCTAACCTGAGCCCTCTCGTGCCTGTTTCATACCAATTAGATGTAGAAACAGATATGCAGCATTTCATGCTTTGGGGATTCCAACATTGCCTTGAGTCAGGAGAAAGCCTGACTTTTTCCTTGCCCCTCTTAAAACTCTTCACTGTATCACTGTCTTCCCATTGTTCATCAATTTGCTTGAGTGAGTACCAGTAACATGTCCTGTCATATGCTAGTGTAGCCCAGGGGCATCTGCTTGCTCCAGGGATAGGAAGACCCTCAAACCATTCTTCAGGTCATGGAATTGAGATCCATAATTGTTGCTAGTTTTTGGTATAACAAATAAAACACTGGTAGCTTGCCGGGCCTTGCTGTGTAGGTGGTATACTCTCAGTAGAAGGCTCTCATCTTGAGCATTTACTGATGAAACTTAAAGCGGGAAGATCAGGTTTTCTAAAAACTCTTACCACCGGGAATAAGCTTTTCTTCTCTTAAATGTCTTTTTACACCATTTTTCTGGCAAAATTGAATTTCCCTAAATCAGCAGTAATTTCAGATACTGTTTCTCCTCCGAGGAGAACTCTTAGCCAGGTGTTCCCTCCCTTGGGTTAAATTCAGGCAGCCCTTTGGATCCCACCAGAGAGGGAAGAACTGTCAGTGCACCTTTGAAAACCTTGGCTCTGTTTCCTCTGCAACCTCAGACTCTGTGAGAATCCTTTTTGCCCTTTCCTTCATCCAGAGACTGAAAGGGTTGGCCACCCAATGGGGTGACTGACTGGGAGCTATGGAACGCCGCACCTATTAAGGAAAACTCTGAGAGATCGGTCCTATGCAAAAACAAGGGTTTATTTGAGTATACCCGGGCTCATAGCATGACCACAAGCTGTCAGTGGCTAAGAGCCTCGAACCCTTTCAGAGGAGATCTTTTAAGAGATAATTATTGCCACTACAGAGAAGCCTGTGCATAACCACCCAATAGATTTAAAACATTACATCAAGGTCTGAGTGCAGGCAGCCAATCACTTTGCAATAAGTCACCATTACATACCAATCGGGTTACACTCAATACTTTTTTCTATATTTGGTGGGGCTAGGCATACATTTGGGATTGCAGGTCAGCAACTGCTAGGTGCAGGAATGCAAGTCAGACCAGATAACAGGATGTGGGCGGGGACTCCCAACATCTACCAGGGTGGGAAACAGGAATTTGCTCTGGGTCTTTTGTTGTAGATGCAGGATGAAAGGGTTACTTAGGCCCTAAAATGGTAATTTTCCATGAGTAGACTTGCCCTGGTTGGGAAGGGGGTTGCTGCCTTCTTTCAAGACCAGTCACAGCATCTTCCTGTTGGGATTGACTCTCTGGCTTCATCATGGCCATTTGGGGAACCGATGGAGATTCTGTATTCTGTCTCTGTCTCTGTCTTTCTGTCTCTCTCTGTCTCTCCTGCTCTCTCGCTCACTCTCTCTCTCTGTCTCTCTCTTTCTCCCCCTCTCTGTCTTCACTGGCATCATATTGGTCTTCTGATTGTAACCATGGCAATCAGAGCCTTCCTTAGCATACAAAAGGAGAGGGAGAATGTCAGTCTCAGCAGAGACTATGAAAGAGTAAGTGCAGCTCTTTTTAGAGAATACAAATGCAGAATTGTTTCATAAGTCTTCCACCAAAAGCAATGAAAACCGGCATGTGAATAAAAATCTTTCACCATCGCCAAAGTGGAATTCTGCCAGGATCAGCCCGCATGTGGAAGTACAAGCAAAGTCACCTTCAGGCTGTCCGTCCCCAAAGTGAAGCCTTGGATGCTGACACATAAAATTTTATCATCGGTGATTTATTTCCTCATAGTAACGTCTCTTTAACCCTCTGACCTTATTAAATTCAGATCCTCCTGAGGTGAGCAGTGTTTCCAGATCATTCTCTCCTTCTTTACAAGTGCCTCTCACTACTGGGATTTTAAAATATAGTCTACAAGAACTAAAAAAGGTGGATGGGGCCTGAGCGATAGCATAGCGGGGAGGGCATTTGCCTTGCATGCGGCTGACCCAAGTTCTATCCATAGCATCCCATATGGTCCCCTGAGCACTGCTAGGAGTAATTCCTTGAGCATCGAGCCAGGAGTAACCCTTGAGCATCGCCAGGTGTGACCCAAAAAAGCAAAAAAAAAAAAAAAAAAAAAGCAGAAATAAAATAAAACAGGTGGATATTTTATGAATATTGCACCATATTACTACTAGATTCTTTTCTTTTCAAATTGGCGTTCGGTTGTTTAGCAGTGAATTAAGCTGCACCTTGTTACAGATAACACGATATTCACTGCATTTCTTGCTCTGATCATCAGCTTTCCCACACCAGTTCATCTTAGTCACATCTCAGAAGTTATCAGGCATTTTAAAGGAGTTAGAAAAGTAATTTCTTCGCAGTTTCTGTGTTTCCTGGTATTAGGGAAAACTGTGATGGGAAGTTGGCATGTTTGACAAAGATCTGTCTTCATTAAAACTTAACTATGCACCACTAACAGTATTCAAATAAGTAATTGAATTCATGGACATCTGAATTGAATTCCAGAAATCAAAGCTATAGCAATAAGAACTGGACTTGAGATCTCTTAGGCCAAGTAATTTAATTCCTCAGCTGGTTGAACTATTATGTCTCTCTCTGCCTTGCTATTATACCAGTAAATTGCTCAAGCAGATGCAATGATGGATGATGGGCATTTATTTTATTCTTTTTTTCATAGCTAGACACATACCAGAATGCAGATCACTTTAAACATAACATCATGAATATGTTTTCTCGTTGGAATTTCTAGGGCAATACTTGAGGTATTATAAAGAAAATTGAGGGAGGCTCTTTGGGAGGGTTGCAAAGAGATCTAAGGTTATATTTTTACTTTCCCACCTGCATGCACATTCCTCTCTCAGCTCTGGGAGAATGCATAGACCCTGTCACTCCATTTATGCTACAAGACAGCTCACATGCTTTGGGATGTAAAGAGAAAGCTGGGTTTGATTGGATTTTTTCACCCTTTTTCTGAATTTTCACCTTAAATGGAGAACTAAATAGCACGAGTTCCTATGATTTGATGGAATGCAGAAGGGAACTCAGCGCAATAAAATGACCCATGACATCCTCCATATCCTTGAGAATAAAAGAAAGGGACAGAAATAGAGGGTGAAATGTGGAGAAGCTGAGCGGCTGTACACTTGAGAGTTTTGAAACGTTTCCTCAAGTGGTAAATTTTGTGCCCGCCATCAAGAAATCAATAATTTCACTCCATTTATTCCAACAGAGGTGAGAATGAGTTTCAGGTGATTATCAATGTGTGTGTTCATTTCCCTGATTTTAAGTGATTAGGTCTCTTCTGTGTATTAGCACTACTAATACACAGATTATTCTTATCATTATTGCCATGCTAATCAGTATTTCTCCATATTTTCTTTTGCCATATTTATCAGCTTCCTTGGATGCGTTCATTATGTGAGACGTGCATGAGACTGAATGAAAAGTTCACCAGGAGTCGTGTACATTTGTCTTTTATAAAAGTTATTTCAGTTCTGAGTTGAGTAGGGAGTCCCTTCAGTTTTATTCAGCTATTTACATATTTACAGATATTCTGCTTTTTTTTTTGCCTAGCAAAATTAACTTGTGTCTGTTGGGGACAGACTTTGAGTTTTTGAAAGCCTTTGGCCGTGTTCCTGTCTGCCTTTCCAGACCCCGGAACCCTGCTGTTCTCTTTCTCTGACCTGTTTGATCAGATTTCTTTTACAAGGTCCAGCTCAGTTCCACACCACAAGACTGGCTTGGGCTGACACAGACTCCCCAGGTTCTCAGCCTCTCACTGCCCTGTCCTCCCGCCAACACGCCAACAGTACACCTCTCCCTGTCGGTCAGTTCCCCTCTCTGTTCTGTCTACCACTACATCTTTCTCTTATAATGGTTTCATGATCTGATCCAAGAATAGATACTTATTCCCCAATCTGGCCAGATGCTGTTTATCACCCATATTCCTGTCTTCATTGGTTGTCAGATACTCGTGGACAATATCTGCATTCCCAGGTGCATGATTTCCACAAGGATATTATTCCACAAGTTATTGTTCTACTTGATTTATTAAAGAATCCTGACTTACAAAGTTTTTGATAATTGAGTTTTAAGCATATTGCAGTCCCACCACCGACGTCCACTTCCCTCCACCAGTTTTCTATACTCCATCATCACCCCACCATTACCTGCCAGACCCCCATTACCTGCCATGTTGATGGGCATTTAGGTCTCATGGATTCAGTGTTGTTGAGTCTTTGTGTTAGTTTCTGGTGTTAATGTCTCCCAGTCACCAATAGCAATGTCACACAAGAGCTTGTTGGAAATGCAGGTCCTTGGACTCCATCTCAGGCCTCTGATTCTGAAGGAATTCTGAGGCCAGAGGGATGCCTGGTGATCAGTATTTTAATGCTCCTTCCAGAAGGTTCTGATGCTTCCAGAAGCGTGATAGCCATATAAGTGTCTGGTTTTTACAAAGCTACACAATTAGGAAAACTGTGCAAGCACAGTGGGCTTCACTGACCACTGGATATTCCAGTTCCTTCACTGAACACTGGATATTCCGTTTCCTTCATAGGAAGCCCTTTCTTCCTCAGGAGAGTCCTATGAATGATGTCGGTCCTTTGTAAGTTTGCTATGTTGCAGATTGGAATAAGGCGGCACATAAAGGTTAAAGAGCTTGTTCCTGCCACAGATCCTGGAGTTATATGCATCCACCCTCCACTCAGAATTCATATGTTCAGGGGGCCAGAGCAATAGACAGTGGGTAGGACATTTGCCTTGTTCACAGCCAATCCTAGTTCAATCCCTAGCATCCCATATGATCCTGAGCATCACCAGGAGTAATTCCTGAGTGCAGAGCCAGGAGTAACCCCTGAACATCTCTAGTTGTAACCCAAAGTTATAACTCTTCTTCACTGTTCACTTTCCAGCTTAACATGTTGACTCCATGCTGCAATTTGTCTTACTTAAGCTACATTCAATCATAAGCCCTCAGTGGTCCACAGAGGCATCAGTGTGTTCAACTTTGAATAGCAGTGTCAGAAGCAGTATCTCTCCTGGTATCTGCCGTGTAGCTGTGGTGTAGTATTTAACGGGCCTTATATGAAGTAATCCCTATAAGAGTAAACTTGTTTTTTGAGTATCTCTTTCCCAGTCCTCCTTTAAAGCAAATTTTATTTTTATGCCCTTTGGGACCACATGCTTGAAGCCTTGTTGGGTGGTGCTGAGCTGGGCATTGTAAAATAGTGCAATAGGTAGGGCCTTTGCCTTGTCCATAGTCGTCCCAAATGTGATCCCTGGCACCCCCTATGGTCCCCTGAGCACAGCAAGGAGAGATCCTTGAGTGCAGAGCCTGGAGTGAGCCCTGTGTATTGCTAGATGTGCCCCCCCAAAGAATGAGCAGGAAGTACAGTTATTACCCCCTAATTCTCTATTTTCACCCCCTCTGCATCCCCTATTATAACCATTTGAAATGAGTATCATAACTTATTCCAATATTGGAAAATTAGTATTAAATTTTGTCTACATTAAACTACTTTGGTCTCCTTTTCTGCTGTACATTTCTGTGGATTTTGGAAAATGTATAATGTATATTTATAGCAGTATATTATTATTATTTTGATCCTATTGCATAGAAATATTGCTCTTTTTAAATTTAGGGTGCAGGGTGGTTGGTGGGTTTTTTACGTATTTATTAATTAATTTTTTGAATTTTTAATATCTTATTATACCACCGTGAGATATACAATTACATAGATGTTCATGTCTGTGTTTCCGTTATACATTGTTTCAGCATCAATCTCTCCACGGTGCACATTTCCCACCACCAACGTTCCCCACTCTTTCCCCTCTCCCCCAGCCTGCCTTCATGGAGAGTTCTTTATCTCTTTTCTCTTTCTCTCTCTCTCTCTCTTTATCTCTTCCTTCTCTTATACCCTGTGGTTTGCAATACATACACTCAGAGGCTATCATGTATACCTTTTGCCTGTATTCAATACTCAGTTCAAGGCTAGTATCATCACTTACAACAATTGTTGGCACACTGTTCCCTTCTCTGTCCCACCGAACCTTCCACTCCCAGACGCTTGTGGTAGATTCTATTTTTTGGAAAGACCTCCTGATCCATGTTTTGTCTGACCTTGGATATTGGTATCATAATATATATGTGTGTGTGTGTGTGTGTGTGTGTGTGTGTATCTATGCCATACAAATAAATGCAGTCATTCTATGTCTGTCTCTTTCCTTCTGGCTAATTTCACTCAACATGATCCTTTCCATTTCATCCATTTATAGGCAAATTTCATAATTTCATTTCTCCTAACGACTACATAGTATTTCATTTAGGTAATTTGGTTTTGGTTAAAACCCATCTGTGCTCAGGGGTCACTCCCAGAGGAGCTTGGGAGACCCTATCAGATGCTGAGGACTGAACCTGGGTCAGCCACATGCAGGGCAAGAGCCCTACCCTTAGAGCTCTCTCTGCAGCCCCGCGCTCTGTTCTCAGTGCCCTTGGTGCTTCATTCATCCCTCGTGCTGGCAGCCGCGTGCAGTGTTCTCCGTCATTGTGCATTTTCCAGCATGTCAGATCGCTACAAGCACAGACACTCAACATTTACAAGCGTGTAAACTAAAAAAAGCAAATACAGCCATGGTGGAAGTGAGATTCAGGCTCTGACCTGCCTTCATACCTTTCAGTGTCTGTGTACACACACAATGTATGTGTATTTGTGTGTGTGCGCGTTTCTCCCTTTGGAGGTCACCTTCACCCTCTGACTAGCCTAAATAGTGTTCAGCTTTCCTTTTCTGTCCTGGAATTGGTTTAAATACCTTTTACTGTTTTTCCTGTTTCCTGCACCAGTGATGACAAAGTTGTGGAAGTAGCTGAGGAAGAAGAAGTGGCTGATGTTGAGGAGGAAGAAGCAGAAGATGATGAGGATGACGAGGATGGTGACGAGGTGGAGGAAGAAGCTGAGGAACCCTACGAAGAGGCCACAGAGAGAACCACCAGCATCGCCACCACTACCACCACCACCACTGAGTCTGTGGAAGAGGTGGTCCGAGGTATCGACCATTGGCAAAGAGGGCAAGGGTCACCTTTCCACTTTGCAAACGTCAGGCAGCATCCTTGAGTTCAAATTCCCTACCACCCCTGCCTTCCCCATTTCAAAATCAAACATTCAAAAATCACAAGTCTTCTTGTGCTTACCGAACTCTGAGGGCTTTGAGAAGCCACCCTCCAATTCATTGCAAGTAAGCAAAACCCCTAACAGTTGGCTGGTTCCTCAAAGTTTCACCTACCAAAACATTGTCTCCTTGGACAACCCAAGTAGGCGTGCTCCTTGGTGTCCCTGGCAGAGGGTGGACATGCTGCCGTAGGGTCTGTAGTCTTGCCCACCACCTACCCAGACTTAACCCAGTCTAGGACCCTTTCTCAGGGATAAAAAGAAAGGTATTCCAGGCTTCCTCCCTCCACAGGAAATCTACCTTCTGTAAGTGAATAAACAAGGAGTGCCGCCCCCACCCTCCCACCCCTCACTCTTAGAACTGTCCCCTAGGCAACTCGACCCTCCTGAGTCATACTAGCTCCTCCCCAGCATACAGTATCACCCACTTTGGGAAACAGAGTAGACTGTTAGCTTCTTGAAGGCAAGGGCTGTGATTTTTGCAGTTTTGTGCAGTGTTTGCCTTATAAAAAAAGTTTTACGTAAATCTTAATTGAGTCGTTGCAATTAGGTTTTATTAAAAAAGATTTGCTAACTATATCTAATTTGCTGGGAAAATTAACTAAGATAATTTGGACTGTCTTCACATTTTATGCATTGCTTTCTTGGAGGGGTAGATAGAACATTAATATTTCAATAATCATTTTCTGTTGAATTAAAATTCCTTTGAGAATGTTGTGAGCTAAATAATTAAAGACCTCTTTTTATTTCTATGAAATAAAAAAAAGCTTTCAGTTTATATTAAGCAGTGAAATGTTATTGTAGCAACTAGTCACTTGTTGAGCTTCTTATTTTTTTTTTTTTTGGTGGGGGATGGAGTGGATGATGTTCACTCATTGCAGTCCTCAGGGCTTAGTCCTGTCTCTGGGCTCCGAGACCGCTCCTGGTGGTATGTGCAGGGCGAGCACCTATGCTATCTCTTTTGCCCTAGAGTTGAAATTTTTAAAGGATTATGTATAGTTAAAAAATTTTCCGAGAATTAAATTGACTGCCTGTGGTTATGAGTTTTAACAGTACTGCCAATGCATTTGAAGCCTATCCACAGATGTCGCCACATTTTTATTTATTCTCTCACTTTTCGCTAAGATAGAATGATTTCAACTCTTTTGTGAAGTTGAAGCCTCAGACTGGAAACTGTCTCCACCTCAAGTGGATTGCCAGTTATCACAGTAGTATCTTCTTCATGGCATTTTCTATAGCTCTGTTGAATATAATCTACAAGTCATAGTATTCACTTACCTGGGAGGTAAGAAGATCGTTCAGGGGGTGGGTATGTGCCTGTCATGTGCAAGACCCTGAGTTCAATCCCCTGGCAGCACAGGAGCCCTTAGTACCAAATGATACAGGCCTAGTAGACCCAACACTGCATCACTGACCCAAGCACAGAGCACTTGAACCCTGAACTGCTGGACTTGATCATCATTGGAAATGGTCCAGACCCTGGACTAAGTATGACTCCTAATTAAAAAATGTGCTCTTGAGACCTGAGAGGTGATACAGGGGTTAGGTGCTTCTTTTACCTGCAGCCGGCTTTGGTTTGATCCCTAGCGTTGTTTGTGATTTCCTACCAGGCCCAGAAATAAGCCCTGAGCACAGAGCCAAGAGTAAGCCCTGAGCACCACCAGGTGCAACCCCAAGACACCCACCCCCATTCAGTCTTTTAAAGTGTCTGCAATTTTCTGGCTTTAATATATTTACCAAGTTTTTCTGCCATCATCATTATCTGATCTGATTTGGGTTTTTTTTTTTTTGGGGGGGGGGGGATGGCATTTGAGGCCACATCCAGTGATTATTCCTAGTTCTGAACTCAGAAATTACTCCTGGCAGTCCTTGGGGGTCTATATGGGATACTGGGGGTAGAACCCAAGTTCTACATGCAAGGCAAGTGCCCTACCTGCTGTACTGTCGCTCCAGCTCCCATAAGCCGGATCTTAGAACATGTTTAGAACATGTTCATTATCCAGTAAGACCATTCACACCTATTCACAATTCATCTTTGTTCTCTCTGTTCAATATAAGCAGGATCATGAGCTGCTTATATCACGGAAAGATAATACAATGAGCTGACTGTATGCAAAGCATGATTTTCATGCAAGAGGCCCAGGCTTAACCGGGCACTGGGTCCTGCCCAGGCACCTCTAGGAGTAGCCCCTGACCTCCTACAGGTGTGGCCCCAAAATAAATGTAAGGATCGTTCCTGTTCTTTGTATCTGGCTTCTCTCACTCAACACAGTGTTTGCACTTATTTAGCTTTTGACTTTAGAACAGAGATCATTCTGGGTCAGCCATTTAGAGTTATTAAATTACCTTAGCAGTATTATTCTTTTTAGAAATGAGTACTTGGGAGGATATGAGTGATTAACCTTACCTTGCTCTACTTAGTGACATTCTTCTTATTTAGTTTAGCACATACATGATTATAATTACACACACAGACACACACAGACACACACACAAACACACACGTAAATGCACTTTTCACTTGAGCCACTGAGAATTCTTGCCTGTTAGTATCATTTATACCATATACCAGATCTGTGGTCAGAGCAATAGTCCAGCGGGGAGGGCTTTTGCCTTGCATGAGGACGACCATGTTTGATCCCCGGCATCCCTTATGGTCCCCACGCAGTGCCAGGAGTAATTCCTGAGTGCAGAGCTAGGAGTTACCCCTGAGCATCGCTGGGTATGACCCCCCAAAAAAAACCCACCAGATCTGGCCAAATGAAAACATAAGCTTCTATTTTCTTAGCCTGGAGAGGCAGATTTATTTTTCAGGCTTTTCTTCTTGAAGCCTAAAAGATATGTGGCTGCAAATTATGGCAGTTGTTATTCTGCAGAAAACTTTGTTCTTGTCATTTCTGTCAAGTTAGCTATTTGCATAATAATTAAATGTCTACTTATTCAACATTACTTGTTGGATTTCCTAGTTGGTATATTTATGTAGCTCATGAATTATATAATTAAAACACACACTCTCACACAGACAGACAGACAGACAGACAGACAGACAGACACACACACACACACACACACACACACACACACCCATGGCCAGCATGGGTGTTAAAATGTATGAAATGCAAGTTAAAGAAACACACAGCATGTGTGCTGTAGAAAGAACTGACCCAGAAACAATTAGAAAGAGCAAGAAATTGATCAAAGAAAATTCTGAGGAGGAAAAAATATTCAAAATAGAATTGAGGGTTGGGTAGTTGAGGTACTGGTGGATTTTGTTTTTGTGTAGATTTGAGTCTGGAAGAATCAATGTGGTGTTGCGGACAGACATGTCACATGCTTTGGATTAGTTGAGTAAAAACTAGAGCAGATGTCATACATAAGATAGTTATAAGAAATTAGAACTGAAATGTGGAGACTGAATGCCATGCTGTCACGTATGGCAACTAAGCATGGCTGACTCAGAGCCGGCTATGTGCTGTGAATTTTTTTCTGGTATAACAGTGAAAATTATTTTGTTTTGATTTTAACTGCTCTTGAAGGGAGGAGTGGACAGGAAGGGACATGATTTTCTGGGTACATAGAAAGAATATCACCCAAATTGATGCCCATATACAATGTCAAGAGAGAAGCCTTGAAATAAATAATATGATCTTGTTGTATTTCAAATTAATCCAATTCTTTTCCTTTTTTTTAGTTTGGTTTGGGTTGTTGTTTGGTTGGTTGGGCCACACTCAGGGGCACTCAGGGGCTTACTCCTGGCTCTGTGCTCAGGGATCACTCCTGAAGGTGCACAGGGTACCAGATGGCATGCTGGGATTGAATCTGGTTCGACCAAGTTCAAGGCAAGCTTCCTTTCCACCGTACTATCTTTCTTTTTTCTTAATATTTTATTATGCCACCATGAGATATACAATCACAAAGAAGTTCATGTTTGGGTTTCGATCATACATTGTTTTAGCACCCACCCCTCCACCAGTGCCCATTTCCCACCACCAATGTCCCCTATTCCCTCCCTCTCCCCTACCCTGCCTCTGTGGCGAATTCTTTATCTCTTTTCTCTTTCTCTCTCTCTTTTTCTCTCTTCCTTCTCTTACACACTGTGGATTGCCATACATCCATTTAGAGGTTATCATGTATTCAATACTCAGTTCTTTTGCCTTCTATTCAATACTCAGTTCTTTGCCTGTATTCAATACTTAGTTCTAGGCTGGTATTATCACTTACAACAATTGAGAGAGATGCAAACCCACTGTACTATCTTTCTATCCTTCCTTTCAGTTTTTCTTATATCTAGCATATTAGTTATTAAGACAGACTATAGGGACTAGTATTTTTGATAGAACGATAAGGAACATAGAAATAGATTTTTTTTAATTCCAGACTAGAGACTAGGGGGAAAAAAAGAAAAAAAGAGACTACCATTAAAAAAAAAAAAACAAGTCTGGGGGCCGGAGCGATAGCCCAGCGGGTAGGGCATTTGCCTTGCATGTGGGTTCGATCCCCGGCATCCCATATGGTCCCCTGAGCACCACCAGGAGTAATTCCTGAGAGCAGAGCCAGGAGTAGCCCCCTGAGCATTGCCGGGTGTGACGCAAAAAGCACAAAATTTTAGACCTTATTCCCATGACCTGATGGAATTGTTTGAGGCTCTTTATGTTCCTGGAGCAAGCAGATGCCCTTGGCCTCTACTAGCATGAGATAGACATATGGAGATATTACTGGTGCCCACTCGAGCCAATCGATGATGAACGGGAATACAGTGATACAGTGACCTAAAAAAGAAAAAAAGTCAATGTTTGATAGCAAGAAGTGCTATAAAAGGGACGTTCAGAAAGCAAATACTCAAGTCTTTTAGAGGTACTGTCAATTCCAGAAATGAAATAACATTACATGGCAGTCAGTCTACCCTATTTACAGAGTTCAAAATGGACAAAAGCTATAATTGAGATGAGTCTTTTGGGGGAATAGAGTCCAAGAAGTATGGCACAGTACATTCATGTCAGAGAGCTTGCCATACTCCCGGGTATAAAGTAGAAGCTTTAGAAAGCAAAAGAACCAGCGAGCTACATCGAGAGCCCTTTCCCTTCGGTCACTGGTATAGGAGTGAGTTATGGTTTTATCCTAATTCAGAGCAATAGCGTTACTACAGTTGATCACTAACTTTGTAAAATTCTAATTACAAGTAGTCAGCTACTGTGCTAAAAATATAAATTAGAGTGACTTGCAGAGACAAGAGTTATTGAAGAGAGGCTTACAATCTAATTTTCATTGTTAATGTTTCAAGGCCCCAGAGAAAATGTGATTTACAACCATACTTAATAAGAAAATTGTTTCTTCATTACCAACATATTGCTGCTAATACAAATCCTTAATGTGCTACATTAAAAAAGAAAGACCTCAATACTTTTGTAACCCATTAAAATTCAAAAGAATTGGGCAGAAGGAAGGAAAACAGAGGCTATTTTAGGCTGGTCAGAAAATCTTCAACCTTTCGGGATTAGAATCAATGATAGTAAAGGGGGAAGATGCCAGTTCTGTGTGTTTTAATGGTTGCCAAGGAATAAAGGATTGTTTGACAGGGTTTCTTACCTACCTTTAGGATTTATTGGTTGGACAAGTAAAGAAAAATTTGGATAATAATCTGGTAGAATAAGACAATACCAATGGGAGTAAATTAATAGAAATTAATTTTGAGGGGGGGAGAACAGAGGGGTGTTGAGCCACATCTACCAATGCTCGGGATTACTCCTGGCCCTGTGCTGTGGAATTACTCCTGCTGGTGCTCAGCCAACCATATAGGATGCGGGAATCCAACCTGGGTGAGCCACCCATCCACCATACTCTTGTTGCTCCTGGCCCACAACAGAATGGCTTGATGGTTTTCCTTGCCTTTCTGTGTTTACAGAACTTCAACCCAGGCATCAGGGTAATTCCTGGATAAACTGCATTGTATACTCTGATGAAACATGAACCTTAGAGTAACTGGTAGAATCTTTACTTTCACTTAGTAGCCAGTTTTGCCCATCCTAGGTCATTCTTGGATTTTTCCTTTGGTTCATTGTGCAGCACCCAGCGTCCGCGACGCCTGCTCACTGCCAGATACAGTGGCGCCATGCAAGGTGTAATGGGCAGATGGCATTCACTGTGCAGTGGCACATCAGGCTGGAGTTCTTTAGGATCATTGGGCCCCCTATTAGAGTAATAATGCAATTTTTCCATCTTTGTAACTTGGCTGTGTGGTAGAAACTTTACTTACCCTTTTAAAGAGAAAATAAATAGAAATCCTATTTAAAGAAATAAAAGAAATCCTATTTAAAGTTTTCTGTGGCTCCCAAGTTGGCAAATGGTGAAGAAAGACTTGACTCCAAATAATTCAGGATATTTCTAGAAACACTATTGTTAAAATTTTCCTCCTTGATCACTGTACTATGAACAACTTTGTCAATCACAGTATTTAAATAAAGATTTTTTTTTAATGTTTCCTTCTTGGGGCCGGCAATAATACTGCAGGTAGGGTATTTGCCTTGCCCGGGCCAACCCAAGTTTGATTCCCAGCACACATACGGTTCCCGGAGCCTACCAGGCGTTGTCCTTGAGAACAGAGCCAGGAGTAAGTCTTGAACAGTTGGGTATAGCCCCCAAAACAAAACAAAATTTAAAAAACTTCTTTCTCCTTTCCTTTCACACACACACACACACACACACACACACACACAAGCGTGGTACATGCAAAGTTCAGTTAAACCTTAGGTTCCTTATAAATGTGTACACATATATGTACATAAATTCATTTTGATATTGATTCACACCAAGTGTTGACTAAGTTTTACTTAAATGATGTAATGATTTGGGGACAGCAAACTATAGCCATGAGCTATATATGGCCTGTCACTATTTTTTATAATCAAAATACACATTTTTCTTCTATAATCTAAATAAGTAGACTAGTCTAGTGCTTCAGAGATTTTTTAAATTATTGTATGGCCTTGGACCAGTGAAGTGACCTTGGTAACTCTAGTCTTTATAATGTGTTGTAGGTGCTAATAAAGTGTCATATGTTTGTTTCTTCTAGAAATTACTTTAGGTGAAGCATGTTAAACATTTGCCATAATGTCTGGCAGTATTGAGCTGTGTTTCTCAAACTCGGGCAACCAGAGTTAAACCTTGGTTCTAAAAGCCACTAGCAACGTAAACTCTTATCTATTAGATATCCGTGAAGCCTTATTGTTCCTCTCTATAACGTAGGATTTAATAATACTTGTTTAACTTTAGTCATTTTTCTGAGGATGAAATGAAATAATCCCTGGAACTCTCTTAGTACAGTTCCTGGTAGACAATAAAAATTAATCTAAGGTTCTGTCATCGTCATTGCAATAAGTATCATTCTCATCTTCCAGAGAGCTGTTTACTACTGATTTAGGAAGGACAAGTATAATGTAAAATTTATCTTTTAATTATAAAAAGCATAATGGTAATGTGTCCATATCCGTTGGTATAATAGAACTGTTATATATAGGCCTGTGTTAAAACAGATAAAATTGATTTCTGGATTAAAATTTGATGGTGGGAGGATCTGTTTCATAGATCCAAATGTTTTTAGGAAGAGGCCAAAGAGATATTACAGCAAGTGAGTGCTTGCCTTGTAGTGGGCTGACCTAGGTTCAATTCCAGACCCCCATATGGTACCTCAAGTCCACAGATATGATTTCTGAATGCAGAACAAGGAGTAATCCCTGAGCACAGTTGGGTGTGGCCCCAAAACAAAAATTTGCAGTTAAGTTTTAGATCCTGCGGAAATGAAATAATAAACTGTTAAATAAATGTCAGTGTGTGTCAAGCCAGAGTTTCATTTCTTAATAAGGAGTTTACCTCTTGAAAGTTCGTCTATTAAGAGGACAGATACACCAATGCAGGTGGCCCTTTAACCTTTACATACAGTTTTGAAACTAGAGAGAATTTGATCAAAGCATTGCTAACTTTGGGCTCAAGGTCCGGAGGAAGCACCGTTGGATTTAATACTGACCATTCCACACACATCAGCCAGGCTCTCCTAGGTACTGGACATTGCCCTGAGCACTGGGGACACCACAACCTGAAGACTGTGATAACTCAGGTTGCTTTCAGCCAAACCCACGCTTTCAGTTCCAAGCATAGAGTTTCTGTGGCTTTTCTGGGAAGGGATTGTGACAGCACAGAGAGAGAGAAGAGAGACAGAGAGACACAGAAAAGAAGGGCCCAGCCTAGACTCAGAAGTTACACTTCTTGGGCGGAGCAATAGCCCAGGGGTAGGGCGTTTGCCTTGCAGCGGCCGGCCCATGCCGGCCGGGTTCAATCCCTGGCATCCCATATGGTCCCCGAGCACCACCAGGAGTAATTCCTGAGTGCAGAGCCAGGATTAACCCCTGAGCATTGCCGGGTGTGACCCAAAAACCAAAAAAAAAAAAAAAAATGTCAAAAAAAAAAAGAAGTTACACTTCTGAACTGTTGCCAGTAAGTTGACATTTGAATTATTTCTAATGGATTCTAGGGTTTCAGTGGAGATTGGAGCACCAACCAGCATGAATCCAAGAAACATCATAAATCACAGACATTTGCATTGATCTCAAGGGCTGGGGGAGCAAAACTCCACCTAATTCTCACTGCTTGTATGTTACCTGTCTGTAATGGATGAGGTACTTTCAAGACGTCATATAATTCACTAATACTTTTTGGAAACCATTGTAGCATCTTTCTGGTGCTCCTGAGAGCATGCATGTCAGCACTGGGTTTAGACAGGTGGCAGCCTATTATTTTACACCATATAACATGACACCTGTTGGTTTTGGGGTCCTTGATGGAATCAAAGTGAAGCATTACATTGACAAGCCTCTTTTCCATATTATTTCCTCCTGATTTGAAAAGCTCCTTTCGTGAATGTACTTATAAGGAATGTAAGGATCAGAGAATTATATGCATTCTTATGCTTTTGAAAATATTTTATTGACAACCAAATACATAGTACAACAGGGAGGGTGCCTGCCCTGCATGTGACTGATCCTGGTGCCTCATATGATCCTCTGGGCCCCCCAAGCATGATCCCCTGGGCACAGAATCAGAGGTAAACCCTATGCCAGTTGTGACTCCCAAAATACAAAAGAAAAGTTTATATTTTAGGTTTCAGAATTTAATTCTAGCAGTAAGAATCCTTTTCCTAGTTTTTATCACAGTAATAGTAGACAATGGTTTATAACAGTTCCCATAGTATTGTTTTATATGTATATATTTATTTTTATAACATGTTTATGAGATACAATTGACAGAGCAGCAGATGTGAAATTCAGTGTTTCCATTTATTCACAAACATTTTCATGCCACTTGTCACTTGTCTTGTCACTCGTCTTCTCATTGTTAATCAATTTGCTCGAGTGGGCACCAGTAACGTCTCCATTCGTTGGGAATGAGGTCCATTATTATTACTGTTTTTGGCATATTTGAATACACCACTGGTAGCTTGCCAGGCTCTGTCGTGTTTTGGGTTCATCCCAGGGGACCCAGTCTTTTTCTATGTCGGACCATCAACCATCCAGGGACCACGGGGCAGAGCCCTGGGTATAGACAAGACTGTCCCTGTCTGACACCTGCTGACTCAGCCGGGTACTGCAGTCATACCTGCAACACTTCTAGGAGGCAGAATTTACATTGCATTAGTAAATATTTGGGGACTTGCTATTACTTTTATATGGCCAATAATGCTTAATTATTTTCCCCTTTCCTTTCTGCACTATTTTGTGTCAGCTGAAGTCATTAAGATTACCTGCCCTTGGGTCACAGCCATAGTACAGCCGGAAGGACATTTATGTTGTATACAGGCAACCTGGATTCGATCCCTGGCATCCCTTAGGGTGCCTTCAACACCACCAGGAGTAATTCCTGAGTACTGAACCTGGAGTAACCCCTGAGCATGGCCAGGTATGACCCAAGAAGCCCAAAAAAAATTTACCTGCCTACTTTTAATGCAATTATGTATACTTTATTGCAAAGTTTTTAGAAATTCTGTGCACTTCAATTTCTGGACCAGACACTGATTTTTTTTAAATGAAACAAGAGTAGTACTTCTCAGTTTTCTCCCAAACTAGTTGCTATTTATATGAACATACATGTACACACAAGTATGCATCTATATGCCTCATACAACAATTACATATACATTTATATAAGGTGGTTTTCAATCAAGGGAACAGTCAAACCTAACTAAAAAATACAAGTGGGAGAACACAGATGCCATTTTCATAAGCTTACCTTATGAAATGTAAGCTTAATGCATGTGTCCACGTGTGTACCAACTCAGATTCCTTGGCTTGGTAGCAGAGTTATGAGTTTTAGGGAAGTCTTTAATCCCCTCATGGAAAACTGCTTCCTGGAGTTTTAAAGCATAGTGAATTAAAACCTCAACACCTTTACTCTCAGCCTTGAAACATTTCACCTTTCTGAAAATTGATCTTTTGTTTCTAGCTACTTCTTTGAGCATGTGTGACTTGTCGTGATTCTGCCAATAAAGAGTGAGAACTCAGCTGGAGAAAAGACTGACTTGTTCTCATAAAAATGCTGTCAAGGCTTCCCTTTGCAGGGCTGGAGAGAGAGTGCAGGGGTTGAAGTACCTGCCTTGCATGGCGGTGACCCTAGTTCAGTCTCAGACACCACCGACAGTCCCCAAGCACTGCCAGGAGTAAAACCCCTGAACATCTCTAGGTATGGCCCAAAATATGCCCTCCCTCCCTCCTCCCCAATAAAAAAGAAAGCCTTTCAACCTTTGAAGCCATTTTCTAAACCCATTTTTTAAACCTTGGGAGATTCAACAAAGAGAGCAGTTCAGGCAGTCGAACTGATAAAGGCTCACAGTCTGTGATAGTGAGACTCTTCCGGTGTTTCACTGTCATGCTTCATCTTGGTTTATCTGCTTTCTCGTTGGGGAGTGTATTTTGAGACAGGCTATGGGAATGGTATAGGACAGAAATCTTACATGGCCCACAGAGGACTTTTAACTTCCTGATGTATCACGAGGGAAGCAAATAGAGACTTGCTTGAGTGGCCAGTTTTCTGGATTCTTTCTGTTCTGGAATTGCTTTGCATGTGAGGAGACCTGTAAGGGGTTGGTGATGCTGTTCCCATGTGTAACCTGGGTTTTTCTGGAATGATGAAGGCTTAAAGAAAGAACTTAGATATCAGGCACTTGGGTGTCCTTCAGGAGCGGTGGGATATCTAGAGTCTGGAATGAGGGTTGATCACTTGATCAGTTGACATCCCGTTATTCATCGATTTGCTTGAGCAGGCACCAGTAATGTTTCCATTTGACCTTATCACGTGCCAGTGTAGCCCAATGGCATCTCCTTGCTTCAGGAATACAAAGAGCCTCAAACCGTTCGTTCAGGGTCTTGATGAAGAAGTCTGACATCTTGTAGGTGGGCAGCCATGTGATCTTTTAACATCTCATGGGATCCAGTTTATGAGGGTTGATAAATTTATCTTTTCCCCTCAAGATCCTTTTTGAAATCAGCTTTACTGCTTTTAGGTGTTGGTAGGGCGTTTGCCTTGCAGGTGGTCTACCCAGGCTCTATTCCCATCATCCATCCCATATAGTCCCCCGAGCACCTCCAGGAGTGATTCATGAGTGCAGCGCCAGGAGTAACCCCTGAGCATTACCAGGTGTGGCCCAAAAACAGAAAACAAATCGGCATACTCAGTAAATCAGGGAATTTAGATTTTTTGTCTGGAGACAACTCTTTTCCTGACACTCCCTGGCCTCTCTCTCCATAAGAAAGTTCACCATGTTTTATTACCCACAAAGGGCTTGATATATTGTCTCCTTCAGACATGCCACACAGCTTAGAGGGAAAATGCTGATTCCTCTAGCACACAGGAAACAGATATGGGGAAAGTCATCATGGCGCCCTCCTATGAATTCTTGTCAGCACCAACATGAGAGAGCAGATTAGATGAAGTACAATACAACTCCATTTCCCGAGGTCTCATTTTTTTAATTTTTCATCATGGAGAGAGGAGAATGGCAAATGTACCAGGTAGCTTCCGAGAAGCACACTGTCAGCCCGGCGCCTTTACTACACCTTCTGCATGAGAAATTGGCTCTGATCATCTAGCACTGAATGATTTCATCACTGTGCACAGCTGTTCCCATCATTTGTTTATGTATTTCAAACCCTATTTGGGGCCTGAGAGAGATTTATTATAAGCCTTTAGCTCAAGCTTGTTTGCCTAGTTTTATATTCCTCTATTTAATAAAATAAGGATCACTAGGCAATACATATTTGATCACCTATTGCCCTGTTCCAAGTCATTTTCTACTAGATGAATTCTTTTTCTGATTACCTTGCACTGATATTTCCAAACATATTATAAATTCTCTTTTCCATTAGAAGTTCATGCATCTAGTATAAAAATATACATTCTGAAAAGCAAAAAAAGTTTCCTAATGCATTGACTTTTTGAATTCTCTTCATCTTGGAAGAGTCAGACACATGTGGCCAGAGCAATAGTACAGGTCTTCAGTCATGTGCCTGCTTTCAGCCAACCGACCTGAATCCCAGCCTGCACTTGGTTCCTCCAAACACTTGAGCACAGAGTCAGGAGTAAATCCTGCACAGCACAGGTAAATCATCATCATCCTCACAGCGCACCCCATCCCACAAAAAAAAAAAAAAAAAGAAAAAAGAGTTAAATACAGATTGGTTTTCTTATATGAACAAATTGCATTTATAAAATTTCACCCTACACTAATATTTAATCAGACTGAACCCTAACGGTGTTGAGGCCAGCCATTATCATTTTAGTGGATTGAATGCTTTGGTGTATAAATCAACACTTGAAATATTGAGGATAGTGTGTTTGGTAGTTTCAATATTTCTTCCCTTGTTTTCATTTTATTGCACGTTCTATGTGAAGGTGATTTATTGCAAACTCAGACTTATTTGCCTTTTTCATTCTCCTTTCAAATTGCAAGATGTATGTTCCCTTAGCTCAAGGAAAGAAGTATATTTTTCCAGTGTATGACCTTTGATTGAATGGCTACTCTTTTCCACGAGGAGAAATTCTGCTACATAATTTTTCAACAATACAAATACAAAATTCCTAGCTGTCTATACGTATTCTTCTTGCTTGATACCTTAGTTAGATGATTCAAGTGGTCGCTATCCCAAAAGTTATAGATTTGAAGTTCTACATTCCATGGTTTTGCTTTTGCATATAGTTCTATGAAGATAATCAACATTTCATTATTAAAAATGAGTTTGAATAAACTTTTTTTTTTTGTTCTTTTGGGTCACACCCGGCAATGCTCAGGGGTTTCTCCTGGCTCTGAACTCAGGAATTACGCCTGGAATGCTTGGGGACCATATGGAATGCCGGGGTCAAACCCTGGCCAGCATGGGCCAGCCACGTGCAAGGCAAATGCCCTACTGGACTATCGCTCCAGCCCCTGAATAAACTTTATTTGGATAGAGTAGTTATTTACTGACAGCTTACTGTTTTTCTTTTTTTGCATTTTGCGTCACTCCCAGCAATGTTCAGTGGTTACTCTTGTCTCTGGCGCCAGGAATTACTCCTAGCAGTGCACAGGGTGCCATAGTGATGGTGAGGATCAAACCCAAGGTGGCATTTCCAAGGCAAATGCCCTACTGCTATACTATTGCTCCACCCCTCTGTTTGCTGTTTTTCTGGAGGGCATCTGTTGGTAGAGGCACCAAGACTGCCTGCAGCAATGCTCAGAAATCTTGTGATGCCAGGGATTGAACCAGAGCCAGCCGCATGCAGGGTATGTCCCTTAACCCCTGGACTATCACTCCAACCCCTTAGTTTTGTTTCTTTAAGGGGAAGAGATTGCTCTGTGATCTGGGTACATGGCTTTGCTTGTAAGAAACTCAGCTTCCATCCCTTGTACCACATGGTTCTCAGCATGGCAGGAAGCAATGCAAAAACACAGAGCCAGGATTATGAGCCCTTGACGTCACTGAATGTGGCCCCCAAACAGCAATAAGGAAGCATGATATTGATGGTGCACTTGAAATAGGAGTTTTCTCCTTATCCTAGTTGCTGATTTCGTAGGAGTCTTCATGATTCTTGAATTTTTTCAAAAGAGTAAATTAGTTTTCTGAGTATAGGGTAGTCATTAAAAAGATTTTGCTTCAATTCGCAATCCATTCAGATATTTTTTGTGGTTAAGCATTCTTTTCTGAGCAGTTAATTACATAATCATTTTACATAACATAGGGAGCTTTAGCTTCACTTCGGACCTGTGTTTATATAACACTGATTTTTTTTTTTAAGAAGCAGAATTTGGGGGTTAAAATCACATGTTTCAGTAAGGACCTGCTTGGTGAGGTTACAGAATATATAATACCTGTTTCTAAGCACAGAAATACCCTCATGCATATTTGTATGTACTAGCATTTTAGTTTATCAAATGATCTTTTATCTAGACAGATGAATAGAGCTGTTGTAAAAAGAGATAAGACTTTTCTGCCAATAGCATTGAGCTCAGATGAATATTAGGTGGTCTATTTCTGATCCATAAGTTTAAGTTTAAATATAAATACACAGAGACTGCTATTTCTTAGGTGTCCAAGTCTGTGCTATCTCTGTCTAACTTTAACAATCTCCTTTAAAAATATCTTTGTTTCATTTACTCTGGGCATATTTTCACCCTCATTAGTATATGTAACATTTACTTTGAATAGAAATGAAGAAGAATTGGAATCCAAAAAATAAACTTTAGCAAATGGTTTATAGGGAATGTCTTCACTTACAATTTTAGATTTTGAGAAGAGAGAAAGATGAGAAAAGGCAAATGCAGTTTTTAATTTTGGGATGAAGTATTTTGGGGGTTAAGTTAAATGGTCTGATATGACATGTTTTTGAAGTTAGCATTAAGTACAGGCAAAAAGATACACATGATAACCTAAGTATATGTATTACAATCCACAATATACAAGAAAAGGGGGTCGGAGTGATAGCCCAGTGGGTAGAGCTTTTGCCTTACACACGGCCGGCCCATGCCAGCCCGGTTCGATCCCCGGCATCCCATATGATCCCCCGAGCACTGCCAGGAGTGATTGTTGAGTGCAGAGCCAGGAGAAACCCCTGAGCATTGCCGGGTGTGACCCAAAAAAGCAAATAAAAGAAAAAGAGAGAAGGAAGAGAGAAAGAAAGAGAAAGAGAGAAAAAGAGATAAGCAACCTGCCATAGAGGCAAGCTAGGGAGGAGGGAAGGAAGTGGGGACATTGGTGGTGGGAAATGGGCACTAGTGGAGGGATGGGTGCTGGAACACTCTATGGCGAAACCCAAACATGAACATTTTTGTAATTGTTTATCTCATGGTGGTGTAATAAAATATATCTAAAAATAAATGAATAAATAATATGACATGTTTTATATATAGTGAATGAAATAATTTTCCACTGGATTATTATAGTAATTAATAAGAAACCTTTTCACAGAGTTTTTTAATGATTTTTGTGGATGAAGAAGGAAGTTTTTTTCCCTCAGTTTAGAAAACTAATAATACTGAGCATAAACATTTAAAATCTTGGGCCAGAGAGATGGCTCACTGGAGTGTAGCACATGCTTTTTTTTTTTCTTTTCTTTTTTTTTTTTTGGGGGTCACACCCGGCAATGCTCGAGGGTTATTCCTGGCTCTGCACTCAGGAATTACTCCTGGCGGTGCTCAGGGGACCATATGGGATGCCGGGATGGAACCCGGGCCGGCATGGGCCGGCCGTGTGCAAGGCAACGCCCTACCCGCTGGGCTATCGCTCCGGCCCCAGTGTAGCACATGCTTAACATGCAGATAGACAGGGTTCAGTCACCAGCACCTCCAGGAGTGGCCCCAATACTGCTCAGGGAGTAGACATTGAGCACTGTCAGGTGTGAGTCCCGCATTAAGAGAAACCAGAGTATAATACTAAGGCAAACTGAACACTCTAAAGTGTTTTTTGTTGTGGGCTTTTTAAGAATAAAAGTAGTTACAGAAAGTATTGGAAATAATGATAGACTCATGCAGTGAAATAATTCATACAAAGGTATCCTTATAGGGCTGGAGGAAGCCCAACGGGCTGAGCACAGACTTTAGAGTCTTGCTTGGTCCCCTGAGCATGCCAGGTGTTTTCCCTCACCCCTCTGCAAGATGCAGACTCCACTCTATAATACATATCTCAGCTATGAACGTTTATAATACATATCTCAACTATGAACGTTTATAATACATATCTCAACTATGAACGTTTATAATACATATCTCAACTATGAACATTTATAATGCATATCTCAACTATAGCTTTGGCATTGATCCATAACAGTTCTTTATCCTTGCTTCTCATTCTCTTCTGAGTCACTGTTTTTTACACTTATTAACATGTAAGTAAAGCCCTAGAATAATCCCTGATCTGTTCTGATGTCGCCTCCTTCCGCAGTCTCTCCCAATTGAAGCAAAGTTTCTTTTCAGCTACAACATAAATTTTTCTCTAATGATGGAGGATTAAAGGAAGAACTTAGATACCAAGTATCTGGGTGGAATATAGCTCAGAATGAGGGTGATAAATAATCTGTTTCCCTCAAGAGCCCCACTGAAATCAGCTTTACTGCTCTTAGAATGTTGATGTGTTCTTAGCTACAGCCGGAAGGAAGGTGAAGGGAAGCGCCATGTGTTGGTTAATTAGTGATGCTGACTTCTAGAAGGATTGTGAGGAGTTGCCCATTCAGACGTGACCACGCCAGCACTGGAATGCCAGGGCAGCTGGAATGTTCATGTCAGCAGATCTGGAGCATCTGGGTGGGACAGTGGTCAGGAGCATCTCGCTGGACAGTGGTCAGGAGCACTTGGGTGGGACAGTGGTCAGGAGCATCTTGTTGGACAGTGGTCAGGAGCATCTCGTTGCACAGTGGTCAGGAGCACTTGGATGGGACAGTGGTCAGGAGCATCTTGTTGGACAGTGGTCAGGAGCACTTGGATGGGACAGTGGTCAGGAGCATTTCGTTGGACAGTGGTCAGTAGCATCTGGGTGGACAGTGGTTAGGAGCATCTGGGTGAGACAGTGGTCAGGAGCATCTGGTGAGACAGTGGTCCGGAGCATCTGGGTGAGACAGTGGTCAGGAGCATCTGGGTGGGACGGTGGTCAGGAGCATCTGGGTTGGACAGTGGTCTTGTAGAGCTTCTAGATAAGAGATACTTTCTCATCCCTGTTCCTTCCTTAGCTCTTATTCGCATTCATTCTAGGTTTGGTTTTAGCTTGTGAGAAGCTAGTACAGTACCTCCTGGCCACATTATATTAAATATCTATCTATGTGTGATTACTATGAAATTGATCATCCTCACCCACTCCTATTGCTATTACTCCTATAACTTAGGACCATGCCTTGCAGTGGAGAGCTGCTCTGCCTCCATGGGCAGCAGTGGGTACTTGCATTTTCAGTGTCAGTTCAGACCATTGTGGAGGCTCAGAGACCCCTGGATTGGCAGCGTTGTTGTGTTAGCATAGCCTGAGGAAGAGATGAATGATTAAGTATTAGATGTTTTAGAACAGGAGAGAATTCACAACGAAACATATACAACTTGGCGAGGAACAGAGAAGGGAAAAGGGAACCAATAGGTGTTGGTTGCAAGTGAGGAAGGAGACAAGGTGGAGGAGTAGAGACAGCTGGTGACTGTGGCTGGCAGAATCCCCTCCCACCTCTACCAGCCCTCTGGGAATTGACTTTTATCTCTGAAGCTCAGAAACGGCTTAGTTGCAACTCAGGTGATGAGACCTTTCCCAAGATGAAAGCAAGTATAATCTTAAGATTTCAAATGGGGGAAGGAGAGCCCAAGCGATAGTAGTATAGCAGGTCGCGCTTTTTGCCTTGCATGTGTCTGACCTTGGTTGAATCCCCAACATCCCATATGACCCCTTGAGAACCACCAGAAGTAATTCCTGAGTGCAACTTGGAGTAACCCCTGAGCATCACCAGGTGTGACCCCTCTCAAAAGGTGGTGACACTCTCAAAAAATAAGAGTTCATATGCTAGGAATTGAATTTGGGTTGAAGGGGTAAAATTGCCAAGTGGACGGGTTGACAGATCTCAGATGGGAGAATTCAATGCAGAAAGTCAACACATCATATCTGGAAAATACACCATAGTTTGAGAGCTCCAGTTTTCAAAGCAGCAGTAACAGTGGAGATGGTTTTCATGATAAAGTAACATTGACTTGATATTTGTCGGGAACGCCGCGGGTCCCCGACAGTGTCAGGACAGAGGTTGTCTTCTACCTCCGAGGACGCTGGGAGAAAGATGAAAACTCACGAGTCGGTGCAGTTCCAAAAATGGCTTTTAATAGTACAAAAGCTCTTCCACAGCAATCCAATATAATGAACAAACTCTAGCTCTGATCCGAACTTAGACCATAAAAAGAGCCTAAGTCTCCCACAAAGAGAGAGGATCTCACCGAGCTGAGTCCTACCAGAAGGAGCAAAAGGCCAAAGAGCAAAAGACCAAAGCCAAAAGCCAAAAGCCACAGGAGCCAAAAGCTGAAGGCTGAGGAACCAAAAGGCAAAGGTGAAGGGGCCCAAGTCAGCCCTTATATACGAAAGTAATCCAATCTGGAGGTTGTCATGCCAACAAAGAACCTAAACAGAGTGTAGTGCCACACTATTGTAGATATAAACAAAGGTTACACCAAGGACTAATCCCGAGATTATCTCTATTAAAACACTGGAGAGGGGGGCTGATATAAAGTAATACATCTTAACTTTATGAGCTTCATGTAACTAGATGGTACCCACAATGTCCTTCTTATTATTACTGCCAGGGTGATTCTGGTATCTTGTCGTGTATGAAGGGTCACCTCGCCTGCTTAGAGCAAACTAGTATGATCCTTCCTAGTCTTCCTTTAGTCAGCGAGCCAGGGTGGTAGTCTCCGTAAATCTAATGTCCTGGGTGCAGTGGGTATAGAGGAGCTGTGCCCAATCTAGAAAACATAAGTTTTAGTAGATGTATAAGTCAGAAGTTATCAATCAAGGTGACTCGTAAGTCACACCCTCTAGAAGTGTTTACATGAAGAGAGATCCAAGAATGAACATTGGCTTAAATAAGATTAAGCTGGGGTGAGCAAAACAACAAAACTCCCAGATTAGCTAAACATATCCTAACGTATTCTGAAATCAAATATCACCATCTGAAAAGTCATCCCAAACGAACCAAAGCCATCTTAGGTACCTGTTACATCACCATTTCTTGGGCCATCTGTTTGACACTCACCTTCTGGGCTGTCTGCCAACCCCCGAACCGCAGATATGTTCACATTATCACAGTGGCGAGAGCCTGTGTTTATACCCAAACTTCTTTGCCTTTATTGACAAAACAAAAGGTTGTACCTACAGAGAATAAAATGGTGGTTCCCCTTCTACTTTGATACTATAAATATCTTTATTTGGGGGATTTATTTTAGGAGCCACACCCAATGGTGCTCAAGGTTTACTCTTGGATTTGCACTCAGGGATCACTCTTGGCAGTTTCAGGGGCCGCATGTGGTGTTGGGGATTGAACTCAGGTCGGCCACATTCAAGGCAGCTGCCCTACCATTGTTCCAGCCCCTGCCATCCACCCAGACCCATTTTAAGATATAAGAATCTGTGTCTTAAAATGATGATTATTATCTCAACTGTTCCTACTTTGAAGCTCCAGGAAATGAATGCTCTTTTAAAATTTACTTTCCAATTAACATTTGCTATGCTTGATGACAGCAACAGTACCGTGGGTAGGGCACTTGCCTTGCAGGTAGCCAACCTGGGTTCAATCCAGCACCTCATATGGTCCCCAAGCCTCACCAGGAATGATCCTTGAGCACAAAGTAAACCATGAGCACTTCTGGGTATGGCCCATAAAAATCTTCCTTTCCCCACAAAAGAAATTAGCAGTATATGTTTGCATGTTTAAATGTTTTTAATATACGATGTTATCCTTACCCTTGCATACCCACTGCCAAAACACCACGTCCCTTCACCACAGACCATAGACCCCATCTAAACCACCCCCGCCACCATGATAACCTCGGTTCTGCCTTTTCATTGACCTCATCTATGTCTTTACTTTCTTTCTTTGTACACTGTATAAGAGATCATCCACAGTTTGTCTTTGTCCTTCTGACTCATGGCATGACCCCCTTCAGTTCCATCCAAGTTGTAACAAAGGACAAGATTTCATCTTTTCCTGTAGCTGAGTATTAGTTCTTCAGAGATTAGATGGATCATAGATTCTCCTTATCCTCCTTCCTTGGGTACTTGGCTTGTTCCTACATCTTGGTTACTATAAATAGTACTGTATCACCTTCATCTTTTGGAAGAAAGGTGCTTTCCTCTAGCATGTTAGTAAAACTAAGGTTATTGCAAGACATGTATATGAGCTAAAGTATCAGTAGACTCTGGAAGCTTAGTAATGGCCGGGCATAAATAAACCCAGAGGAACAATTTTCTCTTGCAACAAAAAGGAGAGTATAGTTCAAAGTATAATAACTTTACCTTGTGGAATCAGACAGGCTGGACCCTTTAAGCCAACCAGGGATTATGAAATGATTTTTAGGGAAGGTACATTGACAGGTAAGATGTGTTTTAATGTGCAACAATGTATATGGCATGTATTAGAAAGATAGAGTTACTTGACCATACTCTACTGTTTGGAACATGACTGTTGATGGGACATATGAAACATATATGTAAATGGCCTTTAATTTGTGTTAATGGAATTAAGTCATCTTTATATAGATCTCATGTGTTTTCAAATATACTCCGTGGACAAACTGTTCTCTCTGAAAGTAAGATCTCATTTGACCCATCTGCTTTTATTTGGTTGCTGAATCAGGCAGCCATTTAGCATGGAAACCAGTCAGATGTCGGTGAGAAGGGAAATTTTCGACATCCTAACCAAAGCAATGCTTTTGACATTTAAGTGGATTTGGAGCTATTTTTTAAAGAGTTCGTTATTTTTGAGAGAGAGAGAGAGTAAAGAAATGATCCCATGTCCACACACCTTTAGGCGTTTCAAATGTTCTCTGAAATCAGCTCCAGGATCTGTTGATCACCAGCAGGAGTCCGTTGCTGGCTGCCGAAAGCCACGGCCCTTGAGCAGAGGCGCGTGCCCTGCCGTGTTTCAGAGGCCATTCTCAAGTCCTGTTCGGTCACTGAATTCCTGGGTCAGGGTCTGGCCCCTGCTTCCTAATCCACCCAGTCGGCAGGAGGAGGATGAATGTGTAATAAGCAAAGTTAAACGTGTGTACATAGAGTGAGCCAGTACCTTCTCATGTTAAATGTGGTTCCCCCACATCTCTGATTAGAGGTATGCTCCGAACAAGCCGAGACGGGCCATGCAGAGCAATGATCTCCCGCTGGTACTTTGATGTGACTGAAGGGAAGTGCGCCCCTTCTTTTTACGGCGGATGTGGCGGCAACCGAAACAACTTTGACACAGAGGAGTACTGCCTGGCCGTGTGTGGCAGCGTCAGTAAGTGGACATTTCCTCCAGTCTGGCCACCTTTCGCCTCTCTCGCCACTGACTCTGCTCTTTGTTAACTGATTGGTTTTCCTGGTTCTGGGACGGGGGCTGTTGCTACCACTAACCACATCCCTGTGCACCCCCTCTAATTGCCCCGCCTCTCCTCCAGTGTGTTCAATCCTCAGCCCCCATTTTCATTGTTCCTGAATTAAAGCATGGTCACGGGGTGTGTGGCTCTACCGGCTCTTGTGATCTGGAGGGGACGTTTGAATGCTTCTCTCTAATCCAAGCTGGGGTGGCTGTCTCTGTCTTCTCAGCTGTTTCTGCAAATGCATTGTGTGTGCGTCCGTGTCCCCTGTGTGTTCGGATCTGTGCATGTATGGGTCTGCCCTACCATGGGAACCCGGCTGGTGGAGGTTTTGGTCGCAGTAACAGAGCAAATTGCTGGGAAGAATAGTGCCTTAAATGATGGCACAGTGGAGGTGGAAGGGTGTGAGTCACTGAAGCACACGCGTTTTCTACAGCCAGAGGGAAAACGTGCCCCTGGCCTATGAAATGCCTTGGATGATGCAATGCCAAATTTACGCTTCTTCTCTTGGAGACAGAAGGAAACTCTTGACTTACCATTGAAGTCTTCAGTGATATAAGGCTCGGGGAGTATAATTTTCAAAGCCTTTTCTTTTGAATTTGGAGTCTTCCATAGCTCTTACAAAATTAAACATCATCATGATTTAAACGCAGATGGAAACTTTTAAGGAGCTGATATACCAGGTAAAGCGTGCGGTCTTGGTAACTGCCTTTATTTGGGAATAGAGCAGGTGAACTACTGAAGAAAGAACTACTCAACTCGATAAATGGAAGATTGAATTCAATAACTGTTTTATTTTTATTTTCCTTCCTTTCTTTTCCCCTTTCTTTTGAGGTTTCCCTGTCCTTTTTGGGGGGTGATAGCCACCATTTCCTGTTTGGGATCACTGGGGATTATATTAGCTGTTTTCTGGTGAAATCCTTGATGTCAGGGAAATAAAACAAAACCTGTCCCATTAGTCCTGAGAAGTCCCAAATCTAGGTGGGAAATTTCCTGTTAATCTCCCTTATGAGATGACTCAGGAACCTGAACAGACCCTGGGTGCAATCCTATGACTCAAGGGTGATCATTGTTCCCGTGTCCTGTGGAACAGGTGACAGGTGAACGGACTGGTAGCCCCACGGCTTCTAGTCTGTCTCTGTTGAATGACTGTAGTTTCTAGCTCCAACCACTCCTTTCTGCAAATCAGTTAATTAGGACAGGTAAACTAGGAACACAATGGCAAGGTCTGTTGCTTAAAGCCTCTTGAACAAAGGGCCTTTGTTATAGGGATCTGAACTGGTGGAGCTTCTGAGGGAAATTTCCTGGCAGATTTTCTGATTGCTATTCCCTTCTCTTAGTGGAATTTATTGGAGGGGAGTAGTGAGCGTAAAGAGTGCTTTTACAAAATTATTAAAGCTAAATTTGCCTCGCCCCCTACATGCATCATCTTGGTTTGGTCATTTTGATTAGGCTCAGAGAGGCGTTAGACTGACCACACACCAGAGGGAGTGCCCTGGTGGCACACACTTAACTAATGACTTGCAAAAGACAGACATCTCAGGAAAAGAGTAATAGACAGTCTGGGGTGAGTTTAGAGGAGGTGGGGTACAGAACCATTTACCAGGAGAGCAGGAGAGACAGGAAAGATCAGTTCGAATGGGTAGAGGGTTATAAAAAGAAGATCCCAGTGGGCAATAGTTGGAATCAAGGGGCTGGAGCGATAGTTTAGCGGGTAGGGCTTTTTGTCTTGCATGCGGCCAAGCCAGGTTCGATCCCGGCATTCCATACAGTCCCAAAGTACTGCTAGAGTAATTCCTGAGTGCAGAGCCAGGAGTAACCCCTGAGCATTGCCGGCTGTGACCCTAAAAGCAAAAAAATATATAGTTGGAACAAAAATGAAAGGCAGCCTAGGATGGGATGAAATGAAAGCAGATGCTATGAGGAAAGACTTGAGAGGAATTGGAGTTGCCTGGTCCATGGGAGGCCAATGGGTGCCAGAAATGCTTTAGTGGGATTTTTTAATACACTGACACCAAACATTGAGCATTCCTGGAGATGACTATGAAAATACACACATATGCATGGCTATGTGTACTTTGGTTCCATATTGGGGCCATACCTCAAGATAATTTATTTAGGCTTTTGTTTCTCATTCACTCTGTTTTTTCCTTGGTCAGTTGAACCATGTGAGTGAGTGCCCACCACCATTCCCATGTTTCTGTTTTTGTTTTTAGTTATGTTCTCTTATTTTCTCCATAGTGACCCAAAGTTTACCCAAGACTACCCAGGAACCTCTTCCCAGAGATCCTGTTAAACGTATGTTGTGACGGAACTGGAGGAAGGGAGGCTGGGGACATGCTGCACTGCTGGATTGTGCCTCCGGCTGTCACCACCTTCTTTGCATGGTGGTGTGTTTCTTGCACACCTCTTTTATGAACTGTTCACTTCCGCAACGCTGCCTTGCTTGCAGTTGTTTCTTATTTTCTCAGATAACTGAGATGAGAGGCTGAGAGCATTGACTAAGCTGCTTCTGTTTCTAACCAGTTTTTTTTTTTCATTAGTATGATTTGGTTTAATCACTTGATCACTTGAATCCCGTTATTCATCGACTTGCTCGAGCGGGCGCCAGTAGCATTTCCATTGGACCCTATCACGTGCCAATGTAGCCCAATGGCATCTGGTTGATTCAGGAATATGAAGAGCCTCACACCGTTCCTTCAGGGTCTTTGGTTAAATATTGTGGATATAAATTTTATGGTGTTATCTAGCATTATTGTGTTTGCTAAGGCTTTTCAAGATGCCACAGACCAAAGCAGAGATGGGTTACAAGGTTTTCTTATCTCAGGAAAATATTCAGAATGCATGCATTGTACTAACTACTTACACTAACATGTGTGTAAGTTAGATTATGTGTGAGGTAACTGTGAAGTGTGAGGACGGAAAAGCGCACTGGCAGGTTTCAGGTAAAGGAAACCTCCATGTTCCAAGTACGCTCCGTGCCCCATACTCCAACTGCCCAGTTTCCATGCTGTGTCGGAATCAGCCTTCACTGGCTCTACCTTCATTCCCTGAATGCATGCACCAGTTAGGGTTGGCGTATCCAGTCTCTGTTTTCATCATTAGGTGGTAGGAAAAGCATCCTAAGACAAAAATGTTGGTCAGCCAACATTTTGCATGGTGTGTAATGATTATAATTGGCATATAAGACTAGCTTGATTTAAACATGTGGTGTCAAATAAACAGCTACTGATTTTTAAGTTGAATGATAGACAGAAATAGATTTATCCTACATGAAGTTCGGTAAGCTATATGTTATTGATTCAACTTATAGCTTAGACTAATGAAAATAATGCCTATCTTAAATATCCTAAAAACACCTAGTCTAAAAATTGAGACAACCGGGGGCTGGAGCGATAGCCCAGAGAAACCCCTGAGCATTGCTGGGTGTGACCCAAAAAAAAAGTAGATAGATAGATAGATAGATAGATAGATAGATAGATAGATAGATAGATAGATAGATAGATAGATAGATAGATAGATAGATAGATAGATAGATAGATAGATAGATAGATAGATAGATAGATAGATAGATAGATAGATAGATAGATAGATAGATAGATAGATAAAAATTGAGACAACCAATTCTCAATTCTTGTTTTTGTTTTTGTTTTTGCTACCTGGCAATGCTTAGGGGTTACTCCTGGCTCTGCACTCAAGAATTACTCCTGGCGGTGCTCGGGGGACCATATGGGATGCCGGGATCGAACCTGGGCCAGCACGTGCCGGCCCGTGCAAGGCAAACACCCTACCCGCTGGGCTATCGCTCCGGCCCCTCTCAAATTTTTTAATAATAAATTATCCTCAGAGACTTAATGGAACTTGTAAAGATTACATTATAGGCCATGGCTTCTTAGTGGCCTCAGTATCATTCATGTTTGTTCAAATTACATGTAGCTTTAGAAGGATTTTGTTTTTATGACCATAGTAAACATGTATCTTGCAATGGTGGCAAAGCATTTTTTCCTAAGAACACAGGAAATAGAACGAATGAATACTGCACTGGAGGAAAAAGATTTGTGCTTAAGAGAGTACATGGGCTCCTTCAGAGAGGAACAGACTGGGAGCGTCCACATCTTCAGTTGAGACTCAGGCCAGTCTCCAGGGTGGAGAGTCAGCCCTAACAGCACTTAACAGATTCCCCCTCCCACTCAAACACTCTGAGCATCTTCCTCATCTTTATTTGTATGCCTGAAAAAACGAGGCAGATGCGGCTTAGATACATGGCCACCCTCTACTGTCAAAGACGACAGGACCGGCTTTGAAACCAACATGACTGAAGCTTTGCTCTGTGTTCCATTCTCCAACCGGCCAAGTTCCTATATGTTTTCTAGGTCAGCAGAGTTAGTGAATAGTGGAAAACAGATGAGGACTATTAAAAATATTGTTTCCTAAAGGCCTTGAGTATTGCCTGTACCAACAAAGGAAAAATTTCCTGCCCTCTTAAAGAACAAGTACTTTAGTTGCATTTTATTTTATTTTTGTTTTTTTGGGGTTTTTTTTTTTTTTTGTTTTTTTTTTTTTTTTTTTTTGGTTTTTGGGTCACACCTGGCAGTGCTCAGGAATTGTCAGGAATTGCTCCTGGCAGTGCTCGGGGACCATATGGGATGCCGGGATCGAACCTGGGTCAGCCATGTGCAAGGCAAATGCCCTAGCTGCTATCGGCTCCCTTTAGTTGCATTTTAGCCATTGTTTAATTCATATTTCTTAGATAACAGAAATGAATTTCCCCTTCTGATGGAATTATTTTGATGAAATACTTGCCTCCTTGATGCTTCCAAAGAGATGTTGGAAATCTCTTGGAATTGTCTCTTTTCAGTCATCTAGTAATCTGCTTCATGTGCTGTGATCCAAACACCTTTTCTTTCTAGGAGGGTGAAGTGACTTGGGCAGTTTTGTTTTCTTGTCTGCCCTCAGAGACTATTCAGTCACAGCAAGTGAAGGGCTTTGCAGCGTTAGTACAAACAGACCGGGAAAGCATATAATTCTTAGTTATTTATAGCCCGGGTGCTCTGCTCTCTTATTTATCGCAAAGCAAAACATTTGAGTTGAAAGAGTCGTGGTCATCTGGAGGTCAAATGCAGATGCAAGCTGCAGTCAGAGAAAATGAACAAAGTCAGAGGGTGAGCAAGACGCCACCACCCCCGCCCACGCCCCGGTTGTGCATCTGGGGTTTGAACTTTGCTCCTGCCCAACTAAGGGCTAATAACACAATAGGTCTTTTTCAAAGGTTATTGCATTTGCCAGTTTCTTTGTCGTCTAAGTTGCTTCTAGTCAAATAATAAATGTGAAATGAGACAGAAAAAGATTTTTAACTTAACTAGAACCAGATTGTACATGAGCACTATCATTTTCATGTTCAGGCTTTGTATTATAGTCAGGAAATTCTGGATTTTAAATCTTTGTCCTAAAAAGGTTTTGAGGATCAGAACAATAGTATAGTGTGGCGGGCTCTTGCCTTGCGCATTGTTGACTTGAGTTCAATCCCTGGCACCCCATATGCCACCTAAGTCCTACCAGTAGCCATCCCTGAGTACAGAGCCCTGACTGTTGCCAGGTATAACCCAAAAACGTTTTTTAAAAATCGTTTTGAACACAGAATGTTTTTGTTTATTTGTTTTTGCAGTGCCAGGGGTCCAACCCAGGGCCTCGCTCCTGGCAGACGTGTTCTCTTCTGCTGAATCATATCCCTGGTCCCAGGCCTTGCAATTTTAAAGACCCTTGGTTTATTGCAGTTTGGTTATCACAGATAAAAATGGAAACCACAGGAGCAGAGATCTGATGCCAAGAGTTTTCATTTTCACTCATAAACTAGTGGATTTAGATCCTTTCCTATTTGCGATCAAGAATTTTGTGATTGCTGAATTGTCTCTTGCATTCCTTGGATTTTCCCACTTGCATTCATGACAGTGCAAAACTTTCTGATCCAATCCACCCAGTGCATTGGTTAGGAGCAGTCAAATACCCCCATTATCTAGTGATTAGGGTAGATTTCAAATGTGAGAGTTCCGTTGGTCTTTTGTAGTTGGTCTTTTCCTCAGCTTGTATGTCAAAAAGGAAAATGGAGGCCAGAGTTATAATCCAGGGATTGTAGAACATTTGCTTTGCATGTGGCCAACCCAGGTTTGATCCCCAACATCCCCAGAGCACTACTAGGAGTAATCCCTAAGTGAAGAGCCAGGAGTAACCCCTGAGCATCGCTGGGTGTGACCCCCCACACACACACACACAATAAAAATAAAGGAAAAATGACCAAATTCTTAATAGCATCTCTTGGGGTTCCTCCTCAAGTGCCTTTGGCACCCATTCCAGTGAATTCTGTTTACCCAGACTTGGGGACCGTATGGTGTTGGGCATCGAACTGGGATTAGATGCATTCAAGGCATTCCTTTAAATCTGTAGTGCTATCTCTGCGGTGCCTCCTTAATGGCATTTAATTACAAAGAGCATCCAGCCAGTTCTGTGTGCACTAACTACTCCACGGTGTCTGATAAAAGAGACAAGTAACTCATCTCTCATTCATTTTTCTTAGACTGAGTTATAGTCCACACAGTATCTCAACCAAGGTCCTTCATCCATCCTTGAAATAATGACATTTGGGTTATACCTGGCAATAGTCAGGGCTCTGTACTCAGGAATGACTCCTGATGGGGATTAGGTGGCCATATGGGGTGCCAGGGATTGAACTCAAGCTATCATATAATTCATTGTTGTGTGTCCTATCTATGCATAGAGGAGAGCCTACGTTAGCTGCCGTTGTTGTATTGTCTGTTGCGATTAACAGAGATTTTTGATGTTTCTGAGTTTTTCTACTTTAACTGCTACCAGGAAACAGAAAATACCAGCATGCTACCCCTTAGGTTAAGAAGCACTTGTTCCCCAAGAGACCCCCTCACTCCCTCTTTCATGTGTCCTCCAGATTTACTAGAACACAACATATGTTAGAGAATGATCGTGTGTAGAGATGCTAGCTCTGGAGCCTCGTTATCCATTTTGCCTGGCATCTAGAGTGATCTCTCAGTCAGTTTTTCCCTTAGGGCTTTTTACATAAGTATAGGTCAGGTCTCATAAGGATTAGAGAAACGGTAGAAATAGGTTTTGAAGTGTTAGAGAGTTGGGATGGGATGTAAGGTAACTTACCTTACACAAGATCAGCCTTGATTCAATCCCTGGCACCACGTTATGGTTCCCTGAGCTCAGAGCCAAGAGTAGATGTTGAGTATTGCTGGGTGTCACCCAACCCAATCTCTCCCTGAAACAAATGTATTTCCATTCACACTTAAATGGACCAGACATCATAGAACGGGCACTTCAAGAGACTGTAAAGATATGAAACCTGTCAATTCAGGCCAAATCACCACCGTCAAGTGCTAAGGCTACCGCACACACTCAGCAGTTTGCCAACAGTAGGTAACTCACTGTGTGCCCTTTGACTGGAATGTGCCGCCTTCCCCTGGAGTCATATCCTGTTGTAATGCCAAAGCCGTGTAGTCTTTGGCTAGACTCAAACTGCGGTTCTTTATCACGCTTTGCTTGTCCTTCTCATTGTGAAATAGCAAATATTAGTTCCCTGAGTACATTCCCTAATAACTAGTGGAACTATAATATTTTTATAGAGTTGCTCAACGCTATTAAAAATCATTAAATGCATTAAACGATGTAGCGGTGCATTAAATTGCACGTCGCATCCGTGCAAGTAAAATTGATAAGTATGAGAAACCATGTCTTTGGAATCCAGACATGATGAAGACTACTAATAATAGCTTTTCCCTCTCAAGTTATCACAGTAGCTTTGGAGGGAAAAGCTCCAAAGCTACTATGATTGACGAGAATTGATTTCCTGAGCTTCTAAACAAACAAAAGAGCTTATCTTCTCAGAACAGTTTATTTAAATGCTCATTTTGCCCATTATATGCGGGCTCTATACTTTAGTGATGTCCAAAGAAGAGTAAGGAAATGGTCTAATACAAGGCCCATTTTTTCAGTCAAACACCAGATCGTTATATTTAGGTTTTGCAGGCCATGTGGTCTCTGTTCCAAGAACTCAACTCAGCAGTTGTAATGTGGAAAGGAGCCACAGAAGCAGTAAATGAAGAGCCGTAGCCGTGTGCCAATAAAATGTTAACCAAAAGAAACCGCAGGCCGGCACCTGCTCTAATAGAGCTGTTATTCTTCAGCCCAGCGATACCAGTGCTAGGCTAGCATCAGTTTCCAGAGACACCAACAAAGTGAGCCAAGTAGCTTGTTTTCAGGAACTTGACAGTTTTAGTGATGCGATGAGACGCCAAGAATGGGGTGAAATTAAATAAGGGTATAAAATAAAATGTACAAATAGAGAGGAAGATTGCTGTGGAGGCCACAATAGAATGAAATTGGCTTTATTCTGTTGACCTCCATCAAGGTTAACTGTTTCACCTGGCTTTTATTACAAGAATTTCTCGGAAAGTGGACATTATTGAAGAGTGTGACTTTTTGAACTCATCTGTTGAGTTTTGAGCAACCGTGACAGGTCTTGCCTTTATGATCCACCATTAATGAAGTTGAGAATAGCTTTTGACAAATTGACAAAAACAATAACCCAGAGTAAGACTTTCTAAAAGCCGATTAATCTCACCGTGACTTCCCGTAGATTTTTTTTTAAATTAAACTTGATGTTACTTTTAAATGTCAGTGCATTTTGCTGAAAAGGATATAGATTATTAATAAAAATATAACATTCATTCTGTCATGAACATTTCACAGATCTGACAAAATTCCCATGTCCGGATGTGTCTGTAGGACATAAAAAAAGAAATGTGGACTTGAGTAGAGAAAGCACAGCATAGATTAACAATTTTATTGCCTTATGTCCACAGATGCATTGATACGCTGCCAACTCTGACCACACTGACTATAAAGTTACTGTGATACAAGAGCTCTTTGCAGGAAATTGCCTTTGTTCTTTTGCTTTCTTCAGAGACTATGATCCTCATTTAAGGATCACAAACTTTATCTTATCTCTTCTAAGTGGGGTTGGACTAGGGTAATAAATATTTACGTTTTGAAGATGTTTAAGGGGGCAGGTAAATCAGCAGTTTGCCTTGCCTTTACCTTGCCTTAGTAAGATCCCTGGCAACCAACACAGACACACACAGACACACACACACACACACACACACACACACCCCAATAAATTAATTCGATTGTGTTAGTGATTTTCATTCATTTGGAACAAACAGACTTTATTTTATTCATATGTTTGTTTGTTTGTTTGTTTGTGTTGTTTTTTTTTTTGGTCACACCCGGCAATGCTCAGGGGTTTCTCCTGACTCTGCACTCAGGAATTACTCCTGGTGGTGCTCGGGGGACCATATGGGATGCTGGGGATCGAACCCCGGGCTGGCATGGGCCGGCCGCGTGCAAGGCAAACAAATGCCCTACCCACTGGGTTATCGCTCTGGCCCCTTTATTTTAAACTTGACTGGCAGTCTCCAAAATCTATCATGTTTTAAGATTCGATTTTGATATAGCCTTTCGTTATGGTTTTATATTTCACCTATATTTAAATTTTCTATTTATTGCCATCTCATATAAATCATCGCCCTTCGAAGTGACAGCCTTGCTAAAGCTGTGTAAAATGGCATTTTCAATCACAGAACAGTGACTTATCTGAGTATTAATTTCCTCTCATCATCTCTTGTAAGAGTGAGAGAAATTTCTTTATGCTGGGAAATGGAGATTAACCCAATTTCATACTAGAATCTCATCCTAGTGTGTGGCTAATTGCAGTTCATGGCCCCTACTTTGATACTGCACCATGTAGTCTGATGTTGATGGCTGGGGTTTCCGCTGTTCACAAGTGGATTCTTCTTTTTGAGTGTCCTGAACCCACTACAGCTCTAAAGTTTTCACTCACTGTAGAGAGTGAGGCAACGAACAGTTATCTCAATATAGGGCAGTCATGACACTGTCTCTGCTTTTGACTCTATGCTTTTTGTCCTGGACGTGACAGAGAAACTTGCAGTGGTGACAAAAATCAAAACTTCACAGAGGGTTTGGAACCTTTGTCAGTTTGATGCCGTCTCTGACACGGAGTTCCAGGTCCTCAAGGTCAGTGATCAGCACCACATGCTGCAGAGAAGAGCTTACCCACACCCACACCCCCCACCCCACCCCGACCTTCCAGCAACTTCGCTTAAAACAGGGCTTTTGAATGGAAATGTCTTCTTGGTAGTGTATCCCAGGGATGGTGGTGTATCTTGTGGCATGACCATTAGATGCAATGCAAGAGTTGCTTAGTGAAATAGAAGTAAATCTGTTTCCCGCCCTCATCTGATGCATACACACAACAGCTGCCATAGCACTCTTGGCATGGAATTCCAGATTGCAATAGAATATAGAAGTGTTGTGATCAGGCTCGTGGACATCATTGCGAAGACCAGAATGAACTCTCACTCTCATGTGAAATTCTATCCTGCCTTTATATTTGTTTTCCTCGGGATTAAGTCCAAGATGTCCTAATGTGAGTAAAATGTGATCTGTGATCATGGAGTGTGTGTGTGTGTGTGTGTGTGGCGTGTGTCCTGTGCGGCGCACGCATGTGCTCATTGTTCTGAATACACAGAACCCCTCACCACCTTACTACAGGTCCCAGTCAAATATATATTATTGCATCACAATGAACACACAGTTTGAAGGCTGTTCATGATTGGGTTTTAGTCATACAGTGTTTCAGCACCCATCTTCACAAGTATATGCATTTCCCACCATTGATGGTGCCAGTTTCCCTCCCCACTCTTGCCTGCCTCTGTTTCTCTCTTTTTCTTTCTTTTGATCTTTCTTTTCGATCTTACTCTAGCTCTTTCACTCTCTGTCTCTCTCTCCCTCTTTACACTTGGGCATTATGGTTTTCAATACAGAGAGAGAAAAGTTACTCCTTCACCTACTCTCAACACTCAGTTCTTGTCTCAGAGTCATTTCTCTTGTTGTCATCCTACTGGTCCCTTCTCTATCCCAGCTGTCCTTTGCCCCCTACACACTTGTGGCAAGCTTCCAACCATTGGCCAGTCTTCCCAGCCCCCTGCCTGCCTCGTCTTTGTCTTTAACTCCTGAAAGGTCTTTCTTTGCTTTGTCCATTGACACACTCTTTCTCGCCCTTTGTCTATCCTTGGTCCCATTCCAACTTGTCCTGTGATCCTTCTGTCATACTGTTGGACACCTAGTCTCCTGCTATACTCCCTCTTTCAGAACTTTCATCTTGACCTCCCTGGACTATTCTGGGGGCCCACAGGGGGGCCATTGGCTTCTTTTCATCCTTACCATGACTTTGAGTCCCTGTCTCCTCCTGTGACTGTCTGCCTCTCTCGCTGTTTCAGCACTAGACACGTTGACTCCTGGACTCAACCCAAAACTATGGCCCAGAGTTTCCATAGCATCTCCCTCCCCTGAACTTTGACTGGATGGTGCTGCTATTTTTTGTATAAATATTCCCCCTCATTTAGGTTCAGCCTGGCCACGTCTTTCCTGCTGCAGCAGGCTCCAAAGCATCCCCCCCAGATTCTCCTTACCCATTCTCCTTACCCATTCTAGTCTTCCTTTTTTCCATAGTACAAAGCGCTTGTGAACAATAGGGGTTATCATCTCCTTTTCTCTCTTTTTTGCAGGGGTGGTTTCTCCCACTAGAATCTGCAACAATGGTCTTTGTTTTGCTCACTGCTCTTTCCAGCGTGCCTCTCATGTAGGAGGGGGCTGGACTGTTGGTTGAATGGGCTGTAAGGGGGGAACTCACTTACCCAGGCGCTAGCTACTTCCATGCTGCTCTTCCAGCTACCCACACACCTCTGATCTCTCAGGGCTGAGTCTTCCATAGAAACATCCTCGCCCAGGATGCCTCTGAACTTGTGGAAGCAGAATGTTCACCAGGAGGCATTATGTTCTATGAATTGGAGCTACATTGCTCTTGTATAATTTTTTCATTTGCTATCCTATTAAGACAACTCTTTGAGCTATTTAATGGTTTTGCTTTTTTGGGTTTTTGCACCACACTGTGCCTAGGGCTTAGTCCCTAGGGACTGACTGATACTCAGGTATCAGTCTAGCAGGGCGACCATATGGCATGCTGGGGATCAAACCCAAGTCAGCTGCATGCAAGGCAAACACCCTACCCACTCTACTATATCTCGGGCTCCTCGCTATTAAAAGGTTTAAGATATTCTGCTCAGTCCTATAATACCATGAGACTAAATTAAGAAAACATGCTGAAGAATAGAACCCAAAGGCCAGTCCTGAAATGATCTCTTCAGTTGAGAAATCTTTGAGCTCAAAATTATATCTTTTTTTTTTTTTTTTTGTAGATTTTCAGCCTCTCAGTCTTGCTGGTAAACTGGTCTCGGAGGCAGCTCTTACACATCAGTGAAAGCTGTTGGTCTTGATCCTTCCTCTCCATAGTGGTAGTTATGTGACCAGCGTGACATACCACAACACACACTGTTCTTTGGAAGATTAATAGCTGCTAGGTCTATTGGTTCTTTGAGAAGCTATCTAAACAATTTTTCCAAAGAAATATTTGTTTAGACAAATCATCTTAAGCCTTTAAGAGTTGTATGTCCAAAAAGCCCAATGCCATATTACTTACAGATGAGGGGAAAAAATGAAATATTTTGGAGTGCTTGAAATTGCATGAATGCTCAAAATTCTCCACAATAGAAGAAATGAGCTACTGAGGGAGAGAAGTATCAGCTTAAACGGCTGTAAAGAGAATCATGCTGAGTGAAAGGAGTCCATCCCAAGGAAGTTCTCATTGCCTTATCCCACCCACACGATGTTCATGAAAGGCGCTATGATTTGGAGAAGAGATGAGTGGTCACCACGTGGGGGGAGAAGGGAAGTGTCCCTCTGTGGGCATAAAGGGTAGCAGGACGATGGCAACATTGTGTTTGTGTCTCTGCTGTGGTAGTTGTTACATTAAGAAGAAAAAGACATGAAGATCATTGGAAAAGTTGAAAATCCAGTATCTGCTGACAGTAATACTGCTAATGATTTGACAGCTAGTGGTCAAAGCTTACTGCTGACACTCTCACTGGGTTCAAATCTACTTGTCTGTTCAAAAGGAATTTAGCCAGACTGCCAGCTCTCTTGCAGAAGGCAGGTTGAGCACAGGAAGCAGGTTGAAGGTTGATAGAAGGTGCTGATGGTTATCCAGTAAGCATCTTCTCCTCGCCTCTGTTTTAGAACTTGGCTAAACCACGAATTGGGAGGGTCACTGCCAAGTAGCTTTCAGGGCTGGAATAGTTCTTTTTCCAGAAATAAACTCTTAGGATCACAATGCGTAATGTTCTCCACTCCCTGTTGTGAGTATAACGAACATCTTTCTAATTCTCACTTGTGAATCGGTTAGTCCTTCACACTCAATAGTTATTTTACAACAGTCTTTTAATAGTTTATCTGTTCCTAAATTCAGGTGTGTGTGTGTGTGTGTGTGTGTGTGTGTGTGTGTGTGTGTGCGCGCACGCACTCAACTAGAAAGCTAACTGAGTGCGTTAAGGGATACTATTCCCCTTGTGCACAACAAACATCATGGGGTAGTTTTTGTCTTTTCGTGTATTTCCCGGAATGGAACAGCATAACACATCCACTGACAGTGGACACTAGTTGATAATGGGGTCTGTCATTTCACCAACTCAGAAACTCGAGCCTGTATCACAGTTTCAAAGAACCCTAGGGGTTTTCTGAAAAAGATAAGTACTTACTGGTAGTTCCAAAAACTCAACAAAATTCAGCATGAGATTTCAGTTCCCTCCAGAGGTGGGTCTGTGCTCTTTTGCCAGTGGGGGGTGAAATCTCTAGAGGGAGGAATATGTTCTTAGACAGTTAGATGGGGTTGGCGCCTGGAAATGAGTTTCTCCAGAAGATGTGATTAAAGGTCCCTCTGCACAAAAACGTAAGCCTAGGACTGGAGAAATAGTCCAGTGGACCCTCTGAGATTCCCAGCACCCCATACAGCCCTGAGCTCCTCCAGAAGCAATCCTGCATGAAGAGCCGGGAGTAAGCCCTGAGAATAATCAAGTGTGTTCCCAACCCCTCCCCAAAAATAGTTTTTACTTTTTTAAAGCACCAAACTCTCCCAGTCCAGCTTTGTTTGTTTTCTAAGTGGTTAAAGTTTCCATGTTTTTAGTGACCTGTTATAAGCAGCTCCGTGCCCCGCTCTGCCTTGGAACATTCCCTGACACGCTTTGGGTAGCTTCTTTCCCAGAGGAAGGCACTTGGAAGGGATAGTGGCTTGGAGCACATTTATTTCTGCCACACACACCCCCACCCCCCATCCCCACTCACCTACCGGTTATTATGTTTCTGACCTACCATAGATTTTTTTCACAAATGGTAGTCTATCCTGATATGATGCAGTGCAAAGGATTTTAAATATTTTTAGGGTGGGATTAGACAAATGTTTATCCACCTTCCTCATGATCTGCGGAGTATTAGTAATAAATGCAATATTTATTTAAAAATACCAAGGTTTGTTACCATTCTTCACCCCGAACTAAACAGTGATCTGGTTTGCTTGTTGAATTGAAGGCAGGAAAATTTCACTCATTCTTATTGAGATTAAGGGATAGTAGGAAATGGTTAAAGTTTGAATTAATATTTGAAATAGTCTCAATCCTGTTAAGCATGTCTTGTGCGCTACTTTCTGTATTCTTTTATTCTTAATATTGCAAAGCTGTTTCCATGTTGGGCTAGTGAGATCACAGTTACCCAGTTTAAGTATTTATCTCCTTTCTATAACACAGTAGACAATATTTCAAGTCCTAACTGTAGGAGAACCTTCCTATTTGTTAAGTAATTTTTACAAATTTTTTTCCAAAGAGTAAACCTTGTTATAGTTATGGTACTGTTATAGTTATGGATAGTTTTGGTACTGTAGCAAGTGGTTGTTTTGTTTAGTTGTTATAACACCAAATATTTTTATATTTTCATTGCCCAAAATTTATAATATAATTAATTATTCTATTATTATTCTACCAAGTGAGCATTTGTATTATACCAAATGAACTTTACTTTATTCTCATTTAATCTGTACCAGTAAAAAATGAGAAAATGATTAAGGGAAACCTTTAAAATGTAAATCCCGCTTCCATTTCAAGAAGAAAAATGATTAAATGGAAAATACTTGCATGTTGAGTTGCTTGAGTTCATGTACAAAAACACTTTGTGTTTTTCCTGTATGCAGAGGATTTTAAATTATGTGTTATTTTTAATCTTTGTCATTAAAGACCTATTTTCAATAATGCCTATCTTTCATGCCAGTCATACAAAAACATTTTGGAAAAAAGTGCTTATTAGCTTTGCTGTAGTTGTCTCTTCGTGATCCTGATATAATTCATTTTCAGTGGATGTGAAACAAAAGTAGCTGATTCTTTTCTGTGGTTAGCATGAGCTCTATAATTTGAAGAGGATACAGTGAACAAAGGTGGAAGGGAGAACTTAGCATGAAAAACTCCACATGCCACCCACACGCAGTGACATGGTGTGTCATCTTACTCTCCCAACACTCCTAGTATGTTGGCATGTTATCACCACTGGATTATTGAAATCGGAACATAGATTATTAAATTACTTTGGTCATAGCTAGTCTAGTCCAAGAAAGAACCACAGTTCAGATCAAGGTGCGCCGATGCAAAGCCTTGCTTCTGCCTTCTCCCTTTCTGAAATAATTCACTGGTCCAGTGTACCTGGGAGAAGAGCAAGTCAGATGTATCTGCGTCATCCGTTGCCACCAGAAATGTATTAGAATGTTTCTCCAGTGCTGTCTGCATCCAACCAAATCAAATTTCACTATTTCAGGGTGGTGTGGAAAGGGCAGGATGTTGAAGCGCTGTGAAAAAACAGGTCCAAGGATTTGCCCACTCTCTTCTTTCATCATGAAAGCAGTCTCTAGATAAACCTCTAACTAGCTTTTTAAAAACTTATGTTACATCGGGGCCAGAGTGATAGCCCAGCAGGTAGGGCATTTGCCTTGCACACGGCCGTCCCATGCCGGCCTGGGTTCGATCCCCCAGCATCCCATATGGTCCCCCGAGCACCCCCAGGTGTAATTCCTGAGTGCCGAGCCAGGAGTAACCCCTGAGCATTGCCGAGTGTGACCAAAAAAAAAAAAAAAAGCTTATGTTACATCGTTTTATACTTGAGGTCAAAGGGACCATCAAAACAAATCTCTCTCTCAGTGTGAAGATACAGGCCAGACAGGGTAGCTCAGTGGGCTGGACATGGGCTTTGCATGTAAGCGTCTGGGGAATGATCCCAACACCACCAAAAGTGATCTCTGAAAATAGACCCCGCTAATCCTGAGCCTCACCGCGTGTGATACTTTGTTTGCTCCCAAACTAGGTGCGAACAAAAACTTTTTGAAATTATTGTGTAAGTAAAATCTTTAGTTCAGATCGCTGAGTCTTTTTATTATTAACATTCCACATATTTTCTTGAGGCATCTATACAAGGTATATATAAGCTTACAGTTTATATTCAAATAACTTAGCCCCAAAAGTCTTCTCCTCCAGGTCCTTCTCAAAGTGTTACATTCCAAATATAAGGGAATCATAGTTAGAATCATAAAGCAGTATGCTTCTCACACTGATGGTGTTGGACTAACTTTTGACAAATCATTTCTATTCTGTCTAAAGACCTTGTGAAACACCTAATCACATTTTTAAGATTAGATTACTTTTTAAAATCCATTTTGTTCCTTTTCATGTTACCAGTTTATGCTTTTATATAGATTGTGAATGCACCGAATTATCAACAGACATTGTTAATCTCATGTGAACTGCTTATATGGGCATTGTATTTCACTCAGCTTGTGAGGAAAGACACCTTTGTTTTATAGCACCTCTTCAATTTTTACGGGTATTTATTTCCACACAATAGAGCAGCATGTGTTACAATTCAAGAGTCTTGCTTAAACAGTTGCAGTTGAATTCAAGATAAAAGTAACTTTATTTCTGAGAACTGCATTCATTCATAAACTGTTGCCAAGTAGGCAAAGATAGACACTTCTTGTTCTTTCAAAAAATGGATTTATTAACGTTTAGGGGAGGAGACGCTTCTGTTCTTTTCTCACATACCTTGTAATCAAGTGATCTGAAATACACAGCTAGGATTTACCTTTACTCTTAGGTTAAGGAATTTTGTACTTGGAATTTCTTTGAATTTTGTACAAATAATAGAATTATTATTTCTATTAAATAATAAAATTATTACGATTTTGTAGAAATAGTATAATTAGGTATTAATGATACTATCGTTTATTTTCAAGATTATGAAATTTAACCTAGCAGAAGCGTGGCAGTTTGGACAGTGAGTCTGTATTAAGCTATAACTAGTTTCGGAGCCTGCGTGACTACACGGCGGGTAGAGCTAGGGCCAACTCGGGTTCTATTCCCCAGAACTTCATATGGGCCTCGAGCCCACCAGGAGTAACAACCTTGTGTGGCGACCCCCCTTCCCGGTAAATAAATAGATAAATAAATAAACACCAGCGAATATTGCTCTGCCTGCTTAATTTGCAAAGCATTTTTAATCTAAAACGGTTAATCTAAAACACTTTAAACCATTTTTAAGGAATTAACTTAACCCTGTTCTTACCAGAGAGACACACGTATTAACTGAACTGCAAAATACCTATGACATTCTCTCAAATAACACTAACATCTTATATGTGCTTCTTCGCTAAACTCCTCGTCCTGAAAACTCTGGCTTTCTTTGCACTGGAAGGGTATTATATTTTTATATTCTAAAGCTCTTTTCCCTTCTCCTTACAGTTCCCACCACTGCAGCCAGCACCCCTGATGCCGTTGATAAGTATCTCGAGACACCTGGAGACGAGAATGAACACGCCCATTTCCAGAAAGCCAAAGAAAGACTGGAAGCCAAGCACCGCGAGAGAATGTCTCAGGTAAGCATAAAGCTTCCATCCTTGGGCTCTGCTAGAAAGGGGAGAGGGTGGGGCTTCCACCCTTGGAATCTCCCCATGGACCAGCCCAAAGTTTCAGTGTTCAATTGGATCTGGCTTTTCAAATTAGACAGACGTATTCCTGTAAATGGCTGCTATAAGAATATGATTTGGGAGCTTCTTAGCACCAATTAAATTATGACTATAGTAATCATGGTGGTCTTGTTTCTGTAATACTTGTGACCACTTCTGTTTTAAATTAAAAAAGATAGTTTTTAGTACAGACATGGCTGAGGATGGGGGAGTACATGCCGAGCATGCTTGAGCCCCGAATTCTATCTCTGGCACCAACCACCCCTCTCCCACCCCCGCGAAGCAGCACTGGGCCTAAGAAACATGGCTATCTGAGAAAGAGCGCCGAACAGTCAGACCCACACTTTCTAACCAAGTTTTGCTGAGAGTGCTCCTGGCCTACTCTGAGAAGCAAACCCTCCGTCCCAGAAAATGTTAAGAATATCTGTGCTTTAAATAACTGGTTATTATAGTTCTGAATCTGTCGGTTCTGAAATTGTCATATCTTCAACGCTAAATTATTAGCACCACAGAAGAATAAAGGGAGGGCTGGAGGTAGTATAGCAGGTAAGGACACTTACCATGCAAGCAGCTGACTCCCTGCTATCACATATGCTAAGAGTGAGCACAGAGCCAGGGGTGGTCTCTGAGCACAGCCAGAAGTGGCCCCCAAAAAAAGTTGACCTTTCTTTTCTTTTCTTTTTTTTTTGCTTTTTGGGTCCACCCAGTGATGCTCAGGGGTAAGTCCTGGCTCTGCACTCAGGAACTACTCCTGGCGGTGCTTGGGGACCATATGGGATGCCGGGATACAACCCAGGTCAGCTGCGTGCAAGGGAAATGCCCTACACGCTGGACTATCACTCCGGCCCTCTATGTGTGTGTTGTTTTGTTTTTTTTTTTTTTTTTTTTTTTTGCTTTTTGGGTCACACCCGGCAATGCTCAGGGGTTACTCCTGGCTCTGCACTCAGGAATTACGCCTGGCGGTGCTCAGGGGACCATATGGGATGCCGGGGATTGAACCCGGGCCGGCATGGGCCAGCCCAGTGCAAGGCAAACGCCCCTACCCGCTGTGCTATCACTCCAGCCCCCTCATGTTTTTTTAAAAAGACAAGCATCAGCTTCTTAAGAAAAATCTTTTCTCCGGCACCAAAAACTTAGCTCACTTATTGTATTTTCCATTTTATAAAGGCAATGGGACTTTGGGGGCAAAAACAATGTATTTTAAGCCATGAAACTCCTGATTTATATCCTTTCTTCTCCATTTTTCTTATATGAGCCTTAGTACCTTAGCTGGTCTTGTGAATGAGGATGGCCGTACTTCATTATACAAAGGAAATTATTTAAATAACTGATGAATCAATTAAATAACATAGATTTTGTAAGGACTTAGAGTAGGCAAATCATAGATTGAAGGTTATCCATTATGGTACCTCAGTCGAAGCCATTGCTCCTTGAGAAAGATAAGATGGAGCTTCTACAATCTCTGTTAGTTTTGTACTAACTACTCAGGTAGCACTTGGCATGAACTGTTTTCATCTATGAGGGGCGAAGGCTATAATTAAATTGACCTGAATATCAAAGTTGGTTTTCATTAGTATAGTCATGCTTATTTTCAGTTCTTTTGCACTAAAGAGCCTTGATTAGGATATCATTTGCCTCAGAACTTGAAAGTCCAATTTCTGAATATATAAATATATGAAAACTTATATTCAATACATAAGTAAATACATAAAATGTATAACCAAATATATGATAAAGTATACATATACTTATATTCAAGATATAAGTATCACTGTATCACTGTCTCCCCGTTCATCATCAATTTGCTCGAGCAGGCACCAGTAACATCTCCATATGACCTGTCTCATTCAAGTAGAGCCCAAGGGCACCTGCTTGCTCCAGGAACATAAAGAGCCTCAAACCATTCTATCAGGTCATGGGAATGAGGTCTATAATTGTTACTGGATTTGGCATATCAAATACGACACGGGGAGCTTGCCAGGCTTTGCCGTGCGGGTATTAATGTGATATAAATATATTTACCAGTGTTTTACTAATTGTGGGAAATGTAAATGCCAGGCTAGAACTGGACATTTAGTGTATACACAAAGGGATTCATATGATAATCCCTAAATGTCTGTAGGGCAAGCCACATGTGTAAGAAAAGAGAGAGGGAGATAGAGAATGAGAGAGAGAGAGAAGAGAGAGAGAGAGAGGAGAGATAAGACAGTGGCTGAGGAGCTTGCCTCACATACAACTGACCCCGATGCAATCTCCAGCACCCCAGTGGTCCCATGAACCCACCCAGTAATAAGTCCTGTGCAAAGTCGAATGTGGTCCCAAAAGCAAAATAAATAAATAAATAAATAAATAATTTTAAAAAGTGTTTTAAATGAGGAAACTGAGAGCACCCTCCTGAAGACAGCTGCACTGTGAGGCTGGCCTGGAGACAAGGACACAGAGGCAGAACCTGAGCAGGAGAGTCACCACAGGCAGGGCTGGGGTGGGATTCTAGGCCAGGGGTCAGCTCAGCAGGACAGCCACACTGAACCCCTGCACTGCCCTGGTTCGGGCTCATACCAGCCAGAACAACGAGCAAATGCCAATGCAATTTTTTAATCAGTTAAAAAGCACTGTTTCTATAGAAATTACTTTCTCTTCACAACCTTTCTCAAGCTAGAGGTTGTGTAAAGAAAATACTAAAAAGATGTTGTATAATAATTTTTGAGGGCTCTACCTTTCGTTAAGGCCAAAAATGAAAAAAAAAGTGCTGTTTCTACCCTTGTCATAAGTTATTATAATATGTTCAGTTAAAGTTTTGAAATTTTCATTTTTATAAACTTCTAATGAATCTGTTGCAGATATTGGAAAATGATCCAATAGAGAAAGGAGGTTCTATTTTTATTATTTCCAAATATATAGATGGAGAACATGGCATGTGAAAACTATTATGTTTTATACATTAGCCAAGAATATATGTGAAGGGGCCTAGAAATGACTTAAAAGGCCATTGTCTGCACATAGCTTAGATGCAGTAGTTTTTGGTTTAACTTCCAGTACCTCACAGTGCCCTGAGCACATCACTCTTGGAGTAACATCCTTCCCATCACACACAAATATGCTTAACTGAAGTTGGGGGAATCCCAACAAAATTTTACAGAGAAGGCATCAGTCAGCATCCATCACTGATACTATCCCTGAATGGTTCCATAATGTATCAAAAAGGAAATGCCTGGGTTACCAGTTGAGATGGCAATTCATGGGAAACACAATGTGTTTAGAATTACTTAAGGACCACTCTTATTCTTCATTCAAGTGATTATATGAGAGAGGGGGTGTCTCCACTATATGTAAGAGAAGGGAGAGAGAGAGAGAGAGAGAGAGAGAGAGAGAGAGAGAGAGAGAGAGAGGAGGAGATAAAGAAACTGCCATAGAGGCTGACTAGGGGTGGGGAGAGGGAATCGGGGACATTGGTGGTGGGAAATGGGCACTGGTGGAGGGATGGGTGCTGGAACACTGTATGAGGGAAACCCAAACATGAACATATTTGTAATTGTATATCTCACAGTGGTATAATAAAATATTTTTAAAAAGATGGAGGAATAGGGAAAAAAATTTTTCTTCTGGCCTTAAAATCACTATACCCACAAAATAAAATTAACATCTCTGATACACTTATAATTTTTCACTGTCACGTATCACTGTCTTCCGTTCATCATTGATTTGCTCGAGCAGGCACCAGTAACATCTCCATATGACCTGTCTCATGCAAGTAGAGCACAAGGGCACCTGCTTGGTCCTGGAACATAAAGAGCCTCAAACCATTCCATCAGGTCATGGGAATGAGGTCTATAATTGTTACTGGTATCTGGCATATCAAATACGACACGGGTAGCTTGCCAGGCTCTGCCGTGCGGATAGCATACTTTTAACCATTGATATGCTTGATTGGGGACCACACCCAGCAGTGCTCAGAGCTTACTTTTGGCTCTGCCTGGTGATCACTCCCAGCAGGGCTTAAGGGACCATAATGGATGGAAACTGGGTTGCCACATGCAAGGTGGGTGCCCTACCTCCATACTTATAATTTTTATTTATATATGTGATCAAGTGATGAATTTATGTATAAGAATATGTATAACTTATTTATATATATAAGTATATGAATACTTATATATAAATAAAAATTATAAGTGTGTTTGTCATATATTAATATATAAAAAATACAGGCAAATATAAGATGAGCCATTTTTCCCTTCCTGTACGGTATTTGGCTTTTGTTTCCAACACATTTTGAGGTTCTATTTTAACAAATTCTTGGTGGAGTCCCACCACAATGAGCATTTTTGAAGTCGGATATTGAAGTGTTCTTATTTAGTACCTCATCTATGAAGCAGAAATAGGCTTCAGTGACCTCCTCCCTCCCATCCCTCTTTACATTGTGGGGTCAGCAAAGCATCTGCGCCGATAGGCGTCTTTTCTTCCATGCTCTGTCTGTTCAGAGCAGCAGGACACTTGTCCCAGTTTTGCTCTGAACATTTTTTAGACTGTTTTATATGCTCGTCAAGTGTAATAAAAGTTCACTCTCTCCTATTTGCTTCATGATTCCAGAAAAACAGCCTGGGGAGGCTAGTCTTTCATATAAATAGTTATTGTGACTAGGTGATCAATATCTCCTTCAAAACCCATGTGGGGACTGGGGAGATAGTTCAAAGGTCAGGAATGCATTTCCTGTCCACTCTTAACCTAGAGTTTGAACTTTAGCAGCACATGGTTCACAAACACCCATGATTGTGGCCTTGCAGCCGTCAGCACCTCCGAACCCCCAAACAGCATCACATCACTGGATGAACATTGAACTCTGATCCTACTGGCTTAGTACCACTGGGAATGGCCCTCAGATCCTGTTAAGCACAGCTTGGGGAGGCCTCTTTCCCCCCAAACTGAAAATTCACGTGATGTTTTCATGTGTCATTATCTCGTACAAGGTCTCTATGAATACTTATGCCTGGGAATGGAGAGATAGTAGGGTGGTAAAGGCACACGTCTTGTATACAGCTAACCCAGATTCCCCTTGGCGTCACATGCCTCCTGGAGCTTCATTAGGGCAGTGCTGATGCCCCATGCACGACTGGGTAATTCCTCAGCACTATAGGCCATGAACAGCAATATGCCTTCAGGTCCTGCCATTGAACCAGTGGCCCTGTTGGCCAATAATTAATGAGAGTGACCTCTGGGCTTCCTCATTTTACTTAAGAAGCCCCACAAAAGAAATGGTTATTTGTTCCAATCCCCTTGTGTGTGTGTGTTGGGGGTGATCTTGAAAGAGCATCTTGACTTAAGAGATACAGCCTTAAAGATGAGTGCTTCTTTTTTTTTATTTGTTTTTTGTTTTTTTGGGTCACACCCAGCAATGTTCAGGGGTTACTCCCTGGCTCTGCACTCAGGAATCACTCCTTGCGGTGCTCTGGGGACCATATGGGATGCGGGAATTGAACCCGGGCCGGCATATGCCGGCCACGTGCAAGGCAAATGCCTACCCGCTGGGCTATCGCTCCAGCCCCCATGAGTGCTTCTTAAAGATGAGTACCTGTAAGCAATAGTCTCAGTGGTCTTAAAATCTTCCTCTCTCATGCTCTGTGGGTCACAGTATGCAAGTGTGCATGTCAGCAGAACATTATTTCGCTTATGTGATCTTCCTGAATTTTATTTTACCTAGTTCAAGTATAAGTTTCACTTTTAAGAACTTATTGACTTCAAGACTGGAGCAATATCACAGCATGTAATGCACTTGCCTTGCGCCACTGGCCTGAGTTTAATTCCCAGAATCTCATATGGTCCCCTGTGTCTTCCAAGTGTGATCCCAGATTTCAGAGTTAGGAGTAAGCCCCTGAGCATCACTGTGCATGGGCCAAGCACCAAAATGCTATAAAATAAACAAAAATCACATGGACTATAGGGTCCAGGGAGTTCACTCAGGGAGTCCAGCATATGCCTGACATGTGTAGGGTCTAAAGTTTTAATTTCTCACACTGCGTTATCATCCCCAAGCATTGCTGAGTGTTGCATTGGTGATCCCAAGCACCACCCTGCCCCCATCCCTGGGGTTCTGGAGGTATCACCTCCTAAAAAAGGGGAAATAAAGGAATAAATGAAACTTGACAATTAGTTGTATGCATGAAAGGAAACGGGCAGCTGTAAGTGGTAGGAGTCTAGTATTGTGTTTCAATGTGGACATCAAACCTTCCCTCTTCTGTTCTATAAGTGTGTAAATACGTCTTGGAAATCCTCAAGGAACCATCAGAAGGAAAAGGGAGAAGCTTAATTTTCCAAGAAACAAATGATTCTGGTTGCTAGTTTAGTCTTATATAATAAAAACACTTCTGTGCTTTATTCAAACTTGACCATGAGGATTCTTTCGGAATTTACAGAGGGTGTATAGTGGTGTGTGCTGTTTGTCTTCTTCACAGCAAGCGAGTCCTTCCCCCCCCCACCCCCGTTCTTTACTGGGGAGATCTAAAGATTTCTGGCGACAGAGAACTTCATTACTTCCTCCATTATAGACTTCTTTGGGGCCCTGTTTTCATCCCATACACACCCCTTAAACGACTGGGCCCCGGGGATGAACCCAGAGCCATGGCAGAGCCTGACAAGCTACCCGTGGTGTATTTGATACACCACGTAACAATAGTGGACCTCATTCCCAACGAATGGAGATGCTACTGGTGCCCACTGAGCAAATGAATGAGCAACGGGAGAAGACAAGTGATACAAGTGATTCATCCCATATGGACACATACACAAGATGTTATGGAAACTTTTCCAAACCCTGTGTTGGCAAACCTGCAGAGTTAAAGTTCTCACAAAGGGGTTGGGAAGAGGGGGGAATAAAAACATAAAATCTGGAGATGTATTTTCTCAGAAGATTAAAATCTGTATTTCATTTTTTAGTGGAAAACCTTATTTAGGCAGCTCATGCCTTTCATGAATCATTGATACTTGTATACATTAAATAAAATGACTTTCGGGTCATTTATCTGGAAAAAAGAAAAAGTAATCACCCACATTTCAAAGAGCCATATTCTTGCAATAAACATCACCATTCATATTTAATAGGCAGCTACAATAGATGATGCAACCTAATGGGAGGTCAAATATGAGATGAGAATGAAATGTCATAAATTTTTCATGTTTAAGATGACAGCAAAAGAAGAAAAATTACAATAATTCTCATTCCATCAAGGCTTTGAAGGTGAACTGATGACTTTACATTCAAATGTTTCCTCATTCTGTAGGTCATGAGGGAATGGGAAGAGGCAGAGCGTCAAGCAAAGAACTTACCTAAAGCCGATAAGCAGTTATACAGGTAAGATTCTATCCAAGCTGGACATTGCCTGATAAGAAAGCAGTTATCCAGGTAAGATTCTATCCAAGCTGGACATTGCCTAAAGCCGATAAGAAAGCAGTTATCCAGGTAAGATTCTATCCAAGCTGGACATTGCCTAAAGCTGAGAAGAAAGCAGTTATCCAGTTAAGATTCTGTCCAAGCTGTGCATAGCCACAAGCCTTTTATTTTTTTTCATTTTGAGCTGTCAAATTTAATGATCATTCTTAGTGACAGATATGAAGGTAACATTATACCTTGATAACTGTTACTGTGGCACTGATTTTATTTTTTTTGGCACTTTTTTTTTAATTTTTTATTATACTACAGTGAAACATACAATTACAAAGGTGTTCATAACTGGTTCTTGGTAATACAGTATACCAGCACCCATCCCTCCACCAGTGCCCCATTTCCACCACCAATGTACCCCACCCCTCCGCCCACCCCATGCTGCCTTAATAGCAGGTACCCCAGTTTCCTCTCTTTCTCTCTCTGTCTCTCTCTCTGTCTCTGCATCTCTCTCCCTCTTATTTTACACATTGTAGACACAAGCCTTTTTAACTTGGCACTACAAGTTTTTTTAGACAGCTGCTAGAACCTTATGCATAATAATCCATATTCCCATCAGCTTGGACTATTTCCAGTTACTTCTAGATCTGGCTTGCTTAAACCCTACCTTGTGTTCTTCATTAGTTTACAGTTCATTTTCATTAAACTCACTACTGGGAGCATACTTCTTATCCATAACGTATATTTTTTTTTAGTTGCCATCATTTGCTGCTTCTTTCCTTGTCAAAAATTCTGGAAGGATATGGAATTTTGATTTGAATGCCATCTCTAGCAGTGCTTAGGGCTTATTCCTGCCTGCGTGCTAGGGATCACTCCTGAAGAGGCTCAAGGGACCATATGTGGGGTCGGGAATCAAATCCAGTTCCGCCATGTGGGAGGCCAGTCTTGCCCACTGTACTATCTCTCCAGCTTCAAGGAAGTTTATTTTGGGTCAAATTAACTGCAAGGTTGTCATGGTCGAAAGTGGGAATTTTTTATTTTATTTTAATATGAATATTGTTTAGGATTTTCAAAAAAACAAATATCTCATTACTATTCAAATCATTTTTGGGTTCTCTATAAAATAATAATGCCCAGTGAGAAACAAGGTGCAAAAAAAAGAGATGATAGAGAAGGAAGTCGGCCCAAAGCAGCTGATTTCAGGATTCTGCCAACCAGTGGCAGCTTACCTTTGAGTGAGACGGAGTGATAGCCCTTCTCTTTTTTTTTTGCCATTTTGTTGTACCGAGAATTTCAAACTGTTCATTATACACCACACTGCCACCAGTCTGCTGACCTCCTGACCCGGGTCCCAGATACCCCCGCCACTCAAACACCCTCCCAAGTAAGCTCAGTTCAGGTGACAAATTCTCCAGTTTTGCTGTTTAGATGCTAGCCCTTTCACTGTATCACTGTCTTCCCGTTCATCATCGATTTGCTCGAGCGGGCACCAGTAGCATCTCCATATGACCTGTCTCATGCAAGTAGAGCCCAAGGTAACCTGCTTGCTCCAGGAACATAAAGAGCCTCAAACCATTCCATCAGGTCGTGGGAATGAGGTCTATAATTGTTACTGGTATTTGTCATATCAAATACGATACGGGTAGCTTGCCGTGCGGGTAGCATACTCTAGTAGTCATCTCAAAATCCAGCATTTATTGATGAACTGTGCAGCCTGCGTGTAGGGCCCGCGCAGGCCGGGCTGTGATAGGCTGGTCTGCAGGGTGGAGTTCTGATGAGAGGGAAGTCCGGATGTGGAAAATGGAGGCCCTCATGGAATCGGGGGGTCGTCTGGCTTGTTGTGAGGCTCTGGGCTGGATTAAAAAAAGACTGCTGCAGGGTGGATCGCGGCGAGCCGGGCTGTGATAGGCTGGTCTGCTGGGTGGAGTTCTGACGAGGGGAAGTCCAGATGTGGAACATGGAGGCCCCATGGGTGGGGGGTTGTCTCAGCAAGAATCACGCTTCATTAAAACGTTACTCTAAGCCCTTTAGAAGGCATGAATAGTCCTGTCGTATTATTCAGTTCATGACTGACTTGTGTGTGTGTGTGTGTGTGTGTGTGTGTGTGTGTGTGTGTGTGTGTGTGTGTGTGTGTGTGTGTGTGCTTCTGATGCAGCATTTCCAGGAGAAA